>JAPQNM010002045.1:115000-185000 GCA_029783475.1 Metacarcinus magister | reverse complement strand
GTCTCACAAACTAAGAATTTGCGACGGAAATGTAATTAAGAAAACCTCAGAATGCATCACGTAATGCAAAAATATAACCCTGAATTCTCTAGAGCATTCTGATGAAGATGTAAAATAATACCTGGGATTTATTTTACGTATTTTTGTTGATCCTTAGCCAGTAGCCTTTAAATGTAAAAAAAATGACTAACTGGCCCTTACACTAACCTTCCTTGTCCCCCTCAGGTTGAAGCGGATCAGCGTGGTGGTGGTGGAGGCCGGATGGTGTTGGGGGGTGTCAGCTGATGGTGGGGACGGGGGGGGGGAACTCTACCTCTTCGACCTCACCTCATTCACCATGTCCGATAATATTATCTGCCAGGACTTCGTCAGGCAGAAGTAAGTGTGTGTGTGTGTGGGTGGGTGAGAAAGGTGTGTATGCAGGGCCGGATCAACAGCTGTGGAGGCCCTGGGGCTCACCATTTGTGGGGCCCTACAGTACAGTATATAAGCTGGCCAATTCTGGGAGTATTTTGAGGAATATTTTTGACATAAAATGAAGAATTCGTAATACATCCAGATTATATTATATATTTAGAACATAGTCTGCACACATAAAGTAAGTATGGTAAGGAAACACAAAGGAAGCTTTTACCATATATTTTGATTGAGAATATGTACTTATTTTCAGGAACAATGCAGGCTTATGTACTTTCACTCTGGCAAACGTTTCAATTACTGTTTGAAAATATTTTGTGGGGGGCCCCTCCTTTAATTCGGCCCCGTGTGTATGTGTGTCTTTTTGTACGGGCCTTTTAACACGCACACTCACTCAAAAACCCACTCAAACACACCCTAACACTTACCTAACCTTAACTTAACATAACAAAAACACAGTATACGGCCCCTTCCCTTGCAAGACCATCACCAAGATTATGAAGCCACAAGCCAAGGAGTGTGTGTGTGTGTGTGTGTGTGTGTGTGTGTGTTTGGAGCCCTAAATATGTGGGTGAGTTAAAAAAAAAAACTATCTCAACCTAACCTCACCACCCCCTGTTCTCACCCTAACCTAACACCTTAATTTAACCTAACTTAACCACACCCTGATCTCACCTTCATTTAACTTAACCTCCCCACACTTTCTCATCCTAACCTAACCTTAACCTATCCTAGCCCTTCCCTTCTGTTCTGTTCTGTTCTGTCACCTCACCTCACCTCACCTCACCTCACCTCACCTCACCTTCTCCACCAGGGGCGAGGGTTTCATCATGTTCAGCGGGGGCATGCCGAGGGCCAGCTACGGTGACAAGAACACAGTGACAGTGATCGAGGGAGAGTGTCACGTCACCCTCAGTCTGTCCTCCAAGGTGGTGGACTTTGTGGTGGTGAAGGAACAACACTCAGGTAAGGACCACCTGCTCGAGGAGGAGGTGGAAGTGGAAGAGGAGGAGGGAAGGAAGGAGAAGTAGAGAGGATAAGCGTGGAGGTAAAAGAAATAGAGATGAGGAGGAAAAAGGTGGAGGAAGAGGAGGAAGGAAGGGAGAAGAAGGAGAGGTGGAGGAAGAAGTAGAGAGCAGGAGGAGAAGAGGGAGGGAAGGAAGGAAGGAAGGTGGAGAGGAGGAGAAAGAGCAGGAAGAAGAGGGAGAGAAGGAGAAGGAAGAAAAAGGGTAGAGAGAGGGGAACTAAAAAGGAGAAAGAGGAAGAAGTAGAGAGGAGGGAAAGGAGGAAGAAATAGAGAGGAGGAGAAGGAGAAGGAAGATATGATTAAAATGTATGTCCAATTTCTTTCCTGAATCTGAAGTTATCTAATTTGAAACCATTTATATATGTGTTTTAATTTAACTTTCTCTTTGACTATGAGAACCTTATTTATATCCTCTATTGAAACCAACACACTTTAAGTCTTTGTACAAGTTCAATTAACTTTTTTCTATGTCTTACACACGCCCCGTTGTAGCAGTAATTTACTTTACCACCTGAGACTTGATTATTTGTGTCTTGGAACACGAGTGGAAATCCGCAGTACGAGCGACCTTCATATTAGCCGCCGTTAATCAGCACTGAGCTTGCACGCGCTCCCCCAACAGTAACAGTAACAGCCTCCCACTACCCCAACAGTAACAGTAACAGCCTCCCACTCCCCCAACAGTAACAGTAACAGCCTCCCACTACCCCAACAGTAACAGTAACAGCCTCCCACTCCCCCAACAGTAACAGTAACAGCCTCCCACTACCCCAACAGTAACAATAACAATAACAGCCTCCCACTCCACCAACAGTAACAGTAACAGCCTCCCACTCCCTCAACAGTAACAGTAACAGCCTCTCACTCCCCCAGCAGTAACAGTAACAGCCTCCCACTCCCCCAACAGTAACAGTAACAGCCTCCCACTCCCCCAACAGTAACAGCCTCCCACTACCCCAACAGTAACAATAACAATAACAGCCTCCCACTCCACCAACAGTAACAGTAACAGCCTCCCACTCCCCCAACAGTAACAGTAACAGCCTCCCACTCCCTCAACATTAACAGTAACAGCCTCCCACTCCCCCAACAGTAACAGTAACAGCCTCCCGCTCCCCCAACAGTAACAGAAACAGCATCCCGCTCCCGCAAAAGTAACAGTAACAGCCTCCCACTCCACTAACAGTAACAGTAACAGCCTCCCATTCACCCAACAGTAACAGTAACAGCCTCCAACTCCCCCAACAGTAACAGTAACAGCCTCCCAATCCCCCAACAGTAACAGCCTCCCACTCCCGCAACAGTAACAGTAACAGCCTCCCACTCCCCCAACAGTAACAGTAACAGTAACAGCCTCCCACTCCCCCAACAGTAACAGTAACAGCCTCCCACTCCCCCAACAGTAACAGTAACAGCCTCCCACTCCCCCAACAGTAACAGTAACAGCCTCCCACTCCCCCAACAGTAACAGTAACAGTAACAGCCTCCCACTCCCCCAACAGTAACAGTAACAGCCTCCCACTCCCCCAACAGTAACAGCCTCCCACTCCCCCAACAGTAACAGTAACAGTAACAGCCTCCCACTCCCGCAACAGTAACAGTAACAGCCTCCCACTCCCGCAACAGTAACAGCCTCCCACTCCCCCAACAGTAACACTAACAGCCTCCCACTCCCCCAACAGTAACAGTAACAGCCTCCCACTTCCCCAACAGTAACAGTAACAGCCTCCCACTCCCCCAACAGTAACAGTCTCCCACTCCCCCAACAGTAACAGTAACAGCCTCCCACTCCCCCAACAGTAACAGTAACAGTAACAGCCTCCTACTCCCCCAACAGTAACAGTAACAGCCTCCCACTCCCCCAACAGTAACAGCCTCCCACTCCCCCAACAGTAACAGTAACAGCCTCCCACTCCCCCAACAGTAACAGTAACAGTAACAGCCTCCCACTCCCCCAACAGTAACAGTAACAGCCTCCCACTCCCCCAACAGTAACAGTAACAGCCTCCCACTCCCCCAACAGTAACAGTAACAGCCTCCCACTCACCCAACAGTAACAGTAACAGCCTCCCACTCCCCCAACAGTAACAGTAACAGCCTCCCACTCCCCCAACAGTAACAGCCTCCCACTCCCCCAACAGTAACAGTAACAGCCTCCCACTCCCCCAACAGTAACAGTAACAGTAACAGCCTCCCACTCCCCCAACAGTAACAGTAACAGCCTCCCACTCCCCCAACAGTAACAGTAACAGCCTCCCACTCCCCCAACAGTAACAGTAACAGCCTCCCACTCCCCCAACAGTAACAGTAACAGCCTCCCACTCTCCCAACAGTAACAGTAACAGCCTACCACTCCCCCAACAGTAACAGTAACAGTAACAGCCTCCCACTCCCCCAACAGTAACAGTAACAGCGTCCAACTCCCCCAACAGTAACAGTAACAGCCTCCCACTCCCGCAACAGTAACGGTAACAGCCTCCCACTCCCGCAACAGTAACAGTAACAGCCTACCACTCCCCCAACAGTAACAGTAACAGTAACAGCCTACCACTCCCCCAACAGTAACAGTAACAGCCTCCCACTCCCCCACCAGTAACAGTAACAGCCTCCCACTCCCCCAACAGTAACAGTAACAGCCTCCCACTCCCGCAACAGTAACAGTAACAGCCTCCCACTCCCCCAACAGTAACAGTAACAGCCTCCCACTCCCCCAACAGTAACAGTAACAGCCTCCCACTCCCCCAACAGTAACAGTCTCCCACTCCCCCAACAGTAACAGTAACAGCCTCCCACTCCCCAAACAGTAACAGTAACAGTAACAGCCTCCCACTCCCCCAACAGTAACAGTAACAGCCTCCCACTCCCCCAACAGTAACAGTAACAGCCTCCCACTCCCCCAACAGTAACAGTAACAGCCTCCCACTCCCCCAACAGTAACAGCCTCCCACTCCCCCAACAGTAACAGTAACAGCCTCCAGCCCTCCGGTCTCACAGTTCACGTGTTCATCTCATTGAGGCAACATTGCGATCATTTTGTCTTATTGATTTTTTATCTTTTTTGTGGCTTTTTTGTCATTATTTTGTGGTAATTAATTGTGTTAAGCATGAGTCCGAAGAAAGTTAGTGCAAAGTATAGTGTTAATAAGAAGAAAAAGATTGTTACGATTTAGTTGAAGAAGGAAATCATTGAAAACCATGAGAGAGGAGTGTGTGTAGTGGACTTAACAACACTAGAACACAAAAGCATGTCAACGATGTGCACTTTTTATGCCTTTAAAAACACACAAAAAAATGATCCTTTGAGCTAAAACGGATTAATTATATTGCAATGACTTTTAATTGCAAAAGTTTATTTGTAAAACGAGTAAATCGCAATACAAGCTTTGTTATGAAACTAATTAAACTCATACTGCAAGATTCTACTCTATACCTAACTTAACATAACATAACATAACCTAAGTTAATTTAATCTTACATGCCTAACCTAACATAACATAACATAACCTAAGTTAATTTAACCTTACATGCCTAACATAACATAACATAACATAACCTAGGTTAACCTAAACTTTCATACCTAATATAACATAACATAACATAACATACCTAGCCTATAATCTGACCTAACCTTACATACCTAATATAACATAACATAACATAACATACCTAACCTATAATCTAACCTAACATGTTTAATCTAACCTAACCTAACCTAACCTATTCTCCTAACACTCTAATCTAACCTAACCTATTCTCTTAACACACTACCACACTCTAACCACCTCCAGGTGTTCACACTGTTCCAGCTTAAGCCATTCTGCAAGTTTAAGCTGACAGCACATGAAGGGTCGAGGGCTGGTAAGCTTGGCCTGGCACAGTTTGTATCAACGGCTGACTCCACGTACAGTGAATTCTGTTTGACTTTGGCGACCAACCTCGGTGACCTATCGCTCTTCTCCCTCCTTGATTGTAGGCGGCAATTGTATGCTCCCTACATCAAGAAGGAGGATATTAGGTATGTGGGGGTGTGTATTTACCTAGTTGTAGTTTAGGGGAAATGAGTTCACACTGGTGGGGTCTGGTCTCCATATCTTTCTGTATCGATTTTATCTTGAAAGTGATGCACACACCTCGCTTCCACTGTCTCACTATCCACTCCATTCCAAGTATCAATGCATCGGTGTGGAAAACTATTTTTGTTTAACGTCTTGCAAGCATCTTGTCTTGTTGAGTGTGTTAGCATGTCCCCTTGTGTGTGTGTGTGTGTGTGTGTGTGTGTGTGTGTGCGTGTGCGTGTGTGTCTTGCAAGCACCTTGTCTTGTTGAGTGTGTTAGCATGTCCCCTTGTGTGTGTGTGTGTGTGTGTGTGTGTGTGTGTGCGTGTGCGTGTGTGTCTTGCAAGCACCTTATCTTGTTGAGTGTGTTAGCATGTCCCCTTGTGTGTGTGTGTGTGTGTGTCCCCTTGTACAGTATTTGTTGTGTCCCACACAAACAAATCATCCCTGTCAAGTTTATCCATTCCATTCCATTCCATTCATTCTTAGTTGCAATTCTCTGTATTCTTTTTAATTTCAACACATGCTTTTTCTTGTGCGGGGACCATATTACTTGTGCATATTCCAGTTTTGGTCTGATCATTGTAGTTATAATTTTTCTCATCATATCTTTATCTAGGAAATTAAAAGCCATTCGTATATTCCTTAGCATCATGAAAGTGTCACCAAATATTCTATTTATATGTTTCTCTGGTGATAAGTTGTCCTGTATTACCACTCCCAAATCTTTCTCTTCCTTTGCTATTGATATAATATTTTCCCCTAGCTTATACGTCCATGAGGGTCTCATTGCATTTTTTCCCATTTCCAATACATGGCACTTTTTTGCATTAAATTCCATTTCCCATTTCTTACTCCATTCTATATCTTGTTTATATCATTCTGTAGCTTCTCACAATCCTTGTGGTTTCCTATCTTTCTTAGTAATTTTGCATCATCTGCAAACAGACTTATGTAACTGCTTACTCCTTCTGTCATGTCATTTACATATATTGAAAACATTATTGGCGCCAAAACTGATCCCTGTGGTACTCCACTTTTCACTTCTCTCCATTCAGATTTTTCATCCCTTACTACTGTTCTCATTTCCCTTCCTTTGAGGTAGTGTTCCATCCAGTTCTTTAATGTTCCTTTCAATCCTCCAATGTGTTCCAACTTTCATAGTAATCTCCTGTGCGGAACCTTATCAAATGCCTTTTTTAAGTCTAAATATATGCAATCCGCCCATCCATCTCTTTCTGGTGTTATATCTATTACTCTTGAATAAAAACTTAATAAGTTGGTGACACACGATCTTCCTGTTCTGAATCCAAATTGTCTATCTGATATTATTCCTTCTCTTTCTAAGTAATCAGTCCATTGTTTCTTGATGACCTTCTCACATATCTTGCACACTATGCTGCTCAATGACACTGGTCTATAATGAAGTGGTTCTTCTTTGTTTCCATTCTTGTAAATAGGCATTATATCAGCTCTTTTCCATTCTTTAGGGACTTTTCCTGTTTGAATAGAACACTCAATTATATCATGAATTGGTTCAGCCATTTCTTGTCTACACTCCTTCAATATGTATCCTGATACTCCATCTGGTCCTATAGCTTTTCTTTCATCTAATTCCTTCATCATTTCTTCTATCTCTTTTTGACTTATCTTGATTTACCACATCTCGTTTTTCCTCACTTGTCCTTGTGGCTTTTTAAAGTCAGATTCAGTTGTAAATACTTGATGAAAATTCTTATTTAGCACTTCACTCATTTCTTTTGGGTCCTCATATACTTCATTATTTTCCTTCAGTCTAGTTATAATTTCTTTGTGTTTTATTTTTCCATTAATAAATCTATAAAACAGCTTTGGTTCTTCCTTACATTTGTCAACTATATCTTTTTGATATCTCTTCTCTTCTTCTCTTCTTACCCTTACATATTCATTCCTTTCTAGTTTATATTCTTCTTTCCTTTCCTGGATCGGTTTTCTTTTCATTCTCCTCCATGCTTCATCTCTTCTCTTTTTAGATCTTTCACATTTTCCGTTAAACCAATCTTTTTTACCTTTTTCTTTTACTTTATAAAATGGAATGTATTCCTTTACTCCTTGCTCGTATATCATCAGGAAGAGATCATATTTCTCTTGTACGTCCTTTAATTCCTTCATTTTCGTCCAGTCAATTTCATTGAAAAACTTCTTCATTGCAGTATAGTTTGCTTCTGCATAATTTCTTCTTTTCTTTTTGTATGATTCCTCTTGTTTGTCTTCTATATCTCCCTTAATCTCAATTTCCAGGACCACATGGTCACTCCTTCCAAAGGGGCATTCATAATTAATATCGAAGTTTATCTTCGCCTCTAAATCTTGTATTTTCAGTTACCCATTGAATCATTGTATTATTCATCGTTAGTCTCAATAATCTATTTCCACATGTATTTTCACCTCCACTTTCAAACGTCTCCCAATTTAGTTCAGTGCAGTTAAAATCTGCCACCAGTGTTACTCTTTGACTGCTTTTAATAATCTTTTCTAAGCTCTCTAGGGTATCTTCTATTATTTCTTCATGTTCTTCCTTAGTCCAAGTTTTTGTTTTTGGGTGTACATATGCAACTATTATTTGTTGGCTTTCTCCACATCTTGCATTAATTTGTGCACTTATCAATTCTGCTTTACCTTTTCCATACTGTACATTTATAACTTTTATCTTACATTTTATCATTAGCATCACAGCACCACCTTTTTTGTCTTTTCTATCCTTCCTCCATATATTATAATTATCATTCTCAATGTTAGTCTGGATTTCTTCACATAGTTTTGTTTGTGTTAGGCATACAATTTGTGGTTTCTTCTCTTTTAGATAATCTACTAACTGTAGTTTTCTTGAAATTATTCAATCTATGTTAGTATACATTACTTTTATTTCATCACTTCCTTGTGTAACTGTTGCATTCATTTCATTTTGTTTTCTTTCTAATATCTGTTGTTTATGTAACATTTCATTATCTTCTTGTTTTTTACTCTCAAAAAAAAACTTTGTTTTCTCCTCTGTTGTTGTTTTATCATTTTTCTGCTTTGCCTCTTCCTTCAATTCTTTAGATTGTTGTCTCTCTTCTTCATTCATACTCTTTTTAATAAACACATCTTTATATTCTGCAATGTTCCTGAGCTTGTAAGTCCTAACTAAGATCTCTTCTGTTGCAGTCTGAGTTTTAAGTCTCAGTTTGATTGGTCTAACACCTCCTTCAATGTATGGACCTAACCTCATTACTTCCTCCTCAAATTTAGTATTCTCATCCTCATCATTTAATTGTTTTAGTATTTCCTTTATGCATTTTGTTTCTTTTGTTTCTCTCTTTGTTCTCATAGTTATAACCTTTTCTTTCAATCCGTATATCATTACATTCTTTTTCTTTTCTGCTGCATCTCTGACAATGTTTTCATTAGTTTTTAATACTTTAATTACTTCTTTTTCCATTCTCACTTTGCTTTCCATTTCTTGTAGTTCAAATATTTCTTTGTAGCTAATTTTATCCTTTTCTTTTTCTCGTTTCCAGACTTTCACTTCATTGTTAACAAAATCTTTAAATTCCTTTGTAATCTCTTGTTTTGAAAATCCTTGAGTGTTCTTTAAAGCTACATTTTCGCTTGTTAGTTTCTCAATCACCTTTACCCTCTCATCATTTACTTTCTTGAGGTTGTCTATTTCATTTTTCAAATGACTTTTTTCCTTACACAATTCATAGAAATTGGACTCATTAGTGTTAATCCTCTCCAATAAATGTTCAAGTGATTTTTTACATCCTCTCACTTCTTCCCTTACTCCCTTGTTTTCACACTTCAACTTTTCAATCTCCTTTACTCTCTCATCATTTACCTTCTTGAGGTTATCTATTTCCTTCTTCAAATCCTTTCTTTCCGTGTGCCATTCATTGAAAGTTGACTCAGCGGCGTTCATCCTTGCGAATAACTTCTCAACTGAATATTTACATTCACTTACCTCCAACTGTACTCCTTTCATCTCAATCCTTGTTTTATCCTCTTCTGCCTCAATGTTATGTAATCTCACCATGGATTTGGTGATATTCACATCATCCTGAGTGAACCCTTAAATCCCGGGCTCCGTAATGGCCGTTTTGGCGGTTGGAACTTGGTTCCATCAATTACCACTTCACATAATGACTTTCCATGGTTAATTTTAGCTATGAAAGGAGATTAAAGCTTTTGAAATTGCACTCATTGGAGCGACCTAGATTGAAGTATTGAAGGGTTTTAATAAGGGGGATGTAGGAAAAGTTTTTACGATCAGTAGTCAGGATAGAACAAGAAATAACGGATTCAAACTAGAAAAATGTAGATTTAATAAAGAAATCGGCAGAAATTGGTTTACAAATAGGGTGATAGATGATTGGAACAGACTCAGTCAGCAGCTTTCCCTCACTTAACTCATCTATCTCCACCTCCCCACCTTAATGATATTCTTACAGAATCACCACATTTCCACTTAGACAACATAATTTCCTTCCTACAACAAATACACGTCCTTTATTTGATCTTTCCCTCCCCATAATTTACCTAACCATCACCTCTACTATACCGTCTACCTTTCAGATTAACATAGCGCCATATGACCTTAGATGTCTGGCGCTCCTTTTTGCATTAACTAACAGGAACTACCTCGTGTAGGCCTCCGGGCCTCTTGTAGCTTCCTTATATTGTAATGTTAATAGAATCCTGTCTCAGCGCATCTCCGCTAACACCCCATGTCAAGCACTACCTTTCCTTCTACATCCCATCCCATCCTTCCTCCACTCACGTCTTCCTCTCCCAATACTCACGTTCCTTCATCTAGCACAATAATCCCTTCCACTACTAATACACACTCTTTATCAGCGGGATGAACACAGTGTAGTAGTAGAAGAGGTTATTGTGCTTCCCTTTCTCTCACCCTTCATGTAGTTCCTTCAGTGGCAGTAAGTAATAATAAAACCACCTCTCCTTCAAACTTTGCTCCCCTCCCAAGTCATGTCCTTACACCAAACATCCGATACCGTCTACTGATCCTACTTCATCATTTAGCACTAAAGCTTCTTCCCTGCAGCCTCTTGCCAAAACTTGACCTCCCTCTGTCTCTCCGTCTCCTCGTGAGACCATCTCGGTGATTGAAGCTTTTATTGCAAAAACTTTCATTGATCACCCCTTTGAACCTCAGATAACTCCCTCTGTTCCAGCAGTCCATTCTCACACTCCTTCAACTACATCTACCATGAAATCTCTTGATTATCCTATATCTCGTGAATCAGTCTCATACTTCATTCTCTCTCCAAGATCCCAGTACCTACCATTATCACAACGTTAATTTTCCATCTATAAAATGTCCTCTTCCATACAAATTACCTCGGGTATACCATGCCAATTCATGACTTGCAAGTTACGTAATTAGTAGATGCACTCGCGCTCTTAGCAAGGCCATAAAGAGGATGAATGAAAATGTGAAAATGGTTGAAGTTTTAATAGCTTCCTCCAACAAGAATGTATCTCTAAAGTAAGATGACAATTTGGTTCCTTGCATGTTGAAGGGCCAAGCCGGCTTCAGCATCACTTGGAGTCCTCCACACCTCACACCTGAAACACAACAATGGCCAAACACTTTAGGAGGATGACAGATGGAAACATTGGAACATATCATCAAACTTGGCTTCATAAACACTAATTCAATCGTCATGGTGCATCACGCTAGGGCCGAAAAGTTGTAATCATGTCACGGGAAACAGGACAAAGGGAACCACAGGAAAAAAAGGAACAAACATTGAACACATTAAGCAATACCACGCCCAGCCTCAGAGTCCCCTTCTGGGGAGGGGACCACAAATGTCCCCAGGTCGGATTGCTTATTTGATAACTACCTTGGGTGTCTTGACACTTCCTCTAATACTTTTTCTCTTGATTTCTGCAACATTCGTGGCCTTAGATCTAATTTCCAATCTGTGGAACACCGTCTCCTCCATTAAACTTCATCTTCTCTTCCTAACTGAAACACAGTTGTCTGTGACTACTGACAGCAGCCCCTTCTCTGTTCCCTCCTACTTTCTCTATCCTCATTTTCAATCCAAAGCTGGCTGTTGCGCATATGTGCGTAACATTACTTGCTCTCGTGCCCATAATCTTGAATCTTCAGAATTTTCTACCATCTGGCTAAGACTTCATCTGTGCTGTATATCTCTCACCTAATTCCTCTGACCATGTAAAATTCTTTGACTATTTGACTTCCAAAGTGGAGTACATCCTCTCACTTTCCTTAAGTTGAGATCTCCATTTTAGGGGATTTCAATGTTCACCACCAGCTTTGACTTTCATCTTCTTTCACTGACCAACCTGGTGAACAAACCTTCAACTTTGCTATCCTTCATGACCTAGAGCAGCTGGTAACCCTGACCACCTTGGAGACACACCCAACATTCTTGATCTTTTCCTAACCTCCAACCCTTCAGCTTACTCTGTTAAACTTTCCTCTCCGTTGGGCTCCTCGATCACAATCATATTTCAGTCACCTGTTCTATCACTCCAGTGCAGCCTCAGGACCTGCCTAAGCAGAGGTGCTTCTGGTATTTCAACTCTGCTAAGTGGGAGGACCTAAGGCAGTACTATTCTGATTTTCCTTGGGATGATTATTGCTACCATGTCAGAGATCCTTCTCTTTGTGCCGAGCGCATAACAGAGGTGATTATCTCTGGCATGGAGCTATACATTCCTCATACTTTCTCTAATACAAAAGCTAAAAAGCTCTGGTTTAACTCTGCTTGTTCTCGTGCTGTCAATGATAGAGAGGCAGCTTACAAACGGTACCGTAGCCATCCATCTGCTGAAACTCATGCCCTATATATTTCTGTCCGTAATCATGCTAAATCTATTCTCCAACTTACTAAAAACACTTCCATCAATAGAAAATGTCAAAGTCTTTCCAACTCTAACTCTTCTTGTGATTTCTGGCATCTAGCCTATCTCTAACAATTTTACTTCATCTTTCCCTCCTTTACTTCAACCAGATGGCCCCACAGCTGTCTCTTCTTTCTCTAAAGCTGAACTCTTTGCTCAAACCTTTGCTACCAACTCTACTTTGGATGATACTGGACATATTCCTCCTACTCCTCCACCCTCTGACTACTTCATCTCTAAACTTAAAATTCTACATTACTAAGTTTTCCAGACCCTCTCTGGCCTTGATTCTCGGAAGGCTTACGGTCCGGATGGAGTCCCTCCTGTTGTTCTCAAAAACTGTGCTTCCAAACTCACTCACTGCCTGGTCAAACTTTCGTCTGTGTGTCTCTACTTCTACCTATCCTTCTTGCTGGAAGTTTGCTCACATTCAACACATTCAAACTTCCCTAACTTCATTTAACACTGAATGAATAATCACTAATGCAAGCAAGACATCCTACCATGCAGCAGCAGCAGCTTCCTTCTCCATCAGTGATATAGCAGCCGTTCCACTCGTGACCTGCAACAGAAGGGAGGAGTGTAGGAGGGTATGCACAGTGCAGGGTGTGTGTGTGTGTGTGTGTGTGTGTGTGTGAATATCAGTCAAATGCCTCTTTTGTCCTCAATTCTCGGCAATGCCTAGGACTGGTCATCGATCATCATGGTCAAAGTGTTATAACACCTACCATACCTAACTCTATATATACCAGGCTGACATACCCCTAAAGGTGGGTAGCCGAGACAAGGCACCGATGCATTCAGCCATGGTTACACTCTCCTCACTTAGCCCCTGGAGAAGAGAAGGCCGTCCCTACCAACACTGGACATCAGCTCAGTGAGGCAAGGCTCTTCCACAACCATTTCTCACTCGTTCCATACGTGTTACTCCTCACACACATCTCCATTACATTCAATCTCTTCTTCTCTGCTACTGCCATACTCCATGTTTCAGCCCCATATAGTGTAGTGGGTACAGCTACCCCTGCATATAACCTTCTCTTCACATTCATTCCCATCGCTCTACAACTAAACACTTTCTTCATTCCCTCCAACACCTCTGGTGTATCATCATTCATACTACACCTTCACCTACACACTCATGTCTACCATGCCACCACCTCACACAATAACTAAACCTATATAATAACTACAACATCATACTGCCATACACAGGCAACAAAGAGGCAAAATTATCAACCATTATGAAAAGTAAATATAAATATGTGAACAGTATGGGGTTATCCAACACAGATGAAGGCCACACTTACCAGTCTGCAGTGAGTCTCGTCTCAAAGGTAATCCCCACAATGCATCTGTTGGGTGACACTGGCTCTTCACGGTGTTAATGAAGTCTCTTACAGAACCTTTCCACCACTACCACACCAAACCTTGGACCAAAAAATAATTACATTACTTCTAGGAGTGTTAAGGTGTGTGTGTGTGTGTGTGTGTGTGTGTGTGTGTGTGTGAATGTCAGTCAAATACCTCTTTGGTCCTCAATTCTTGGCAAAGTGGGTTACACTTGCCTAGGACTCGTCATCGATCATCATGGTGAGTGTTCAAATAACCCACATCTATATATACACCAACACCAAACTCACATACTCTAAAGGTGAGTGTGCTCATACAAACACCTATGGACACTTTTCTGATCACCTCTTCACATTAATTCTGATCAATCTACAACTAAATGCATTCATTCCTGCAAACACCTTTGGTACATCATCCATCCTAGACCACACAGCTATTCCCCATCTCCAGTAATGTTACACCATCAATACTTGACATTCCACCTCCTCAAGCAGGTCACCATTCATCCTAATACCAACCTCCCTTGTGCACTTACTCCCACGCGTTCAAATTCATCACACACACACACGTCCAAACACTTCCACCAGCTGACAAACAAGTATATAAACTAATAAAAGTACATAATGCCATATTTGTCAACAATTGCTGGTCATCAAACATTACTTACCAGTTTGTTAATGACGCCACCCACCACACAGGAACCCTTCCAGCACAGGAACACTGGGAGAGAAAATAAACAAACATTAACTGAATGAAGTGTCACGGTGTGTGTGTGTGTGTGTGTGTGTGTGTGTGAATCAGTCAAATGCCTCATTTGTCCTCAATTCTCGGCAATGCCTAGGACTCGTCATCGATCATCATGGTCAAAGTGTGTGTGTGTGTGTGTGTGTGTGTAAATGTCAATGTGAAAGCGCGTGTATGCATGTTCAGGAAAAATATACAATTTGGTAATACAACTAATTATGTGTGAAGTCATATCAAAATGCATCATAAATGTGACTGTTCAAAGCTAACTTTAAACCCTAAAGATGAATGAGGTAACACTTGCCTCACATTAGCAGATTGAACACCAATAGTGGTGCCCACTGCCCACCCTCCACAACACAAGGTCTCCCAACTCACACAAACTACTGCAAAAATACAAAAAGTTCCCTTTCATCGGAGTATGACAAGTTCCACCCAAACCACACCCCCACACACACCCAACCCCCCAAATAAAAATAAGACCACCTTTTCTATTTAGAGTTGTTTCTTTCCCTCAAAAGCCATCCCTATAATAGTTACATCCATATTACTTTGCCTAACAATTGATCCCCAATATTATGTAGTATATGCTCCATCTCATCATTACCTTCAACACCAATAGTCTCACCTGTTCATCTCCTCGTCTCACCCACGCACCCACACGCCTGTCCAGGAGGAAGAGAGGACGTGATTAGTAATAGATAATAGTACGTGTAAAGGTGTATGACCAGGGTGTGAGAGACAGTGTGTAGAAGAATTGATAAAGGTTACAATAGACAGGATATCAAAAAAGAGGGTCTAAGAGGCAAGGAAACACCGGACAAACAGGAGAGAAAGAGAACACACAAGAGGAGAGGAAACAGAATAAAGAAAGGAAAATGTAACCCTGGACAAGTGTGGCAAGATGACCCAAACAATACAAGCTCAAGAAAGGAGCAAGTAAGGTTAGGTTAGGTTAGGGTTGGACTGAGTTAGGTTAGGTTAGGATAGGGTTGAGTTAAGCCGCGTTTTTGTCGTCCAAGGTTTCGAAGATCGTCTTTGGTAAACCCAAGTCAATCCTGCCTGGTACGTTTTTGTCGTCCACTTTCGGCTTGGAGGATACGAAGACAGTTCCAAGCCGAGGAGACCCGGCTTCAAAGACTGCCTGGAGGTGTCTTGGGGGACCGGATTCCAGTGTAAACACGGACAAACAGGAAATATGGCGGCCCAGAGCGAGTAAACAGTTACTTATTTGAGTAAAATATACCGATTCCCACCTTAATTGACGCCACCTTAGTAGAAAAATATTGTATGGTAAAGCGGTAAAGCATAGCTTAGAGGTACGGCAGCCGTACCTAAGTGTTCACTTATAAATACGGCACGTGCCTAACTTTGGGGTAATAAAATATAAAAAGCTTATACAACCGAACCAAACATAACATTACTAACCTAATGAATGTTGTATCCTCATAGTGCTCGCCTATAGATACGGCATGTGCCAAACTTTTGGGTAAAAACCTTATATAACCGAACCAAACCTAACATAACATAATCAACCTAACATAACTTGAAATATGCTTTACCAGGTAAATAATAAGGCACAGCTAAGCCGTACCAATAGTGGATGACAACGTATCTTTAAGCACTTTGATCTATAATTTGTCAGTATCCAGGTGTTCCAGATACGAGTTTAGTACATTGAATCAACAGTGTTATGTAATGAAGATGTTAGAAGTTATTATAGCAAGGGCAAGTAGAAGACATTTAGATGAACACAAGCCATTTTCTTTCGTAGCCACACGCCATTCTGGTGAAGATGTAAAAAATAACAAATAAAATAACTTTGTTAGCATAACCTTCCAAGAGCTGCAGTTAAATAAGATTAACCAAACCAAACTAAACCTAAAATTTTTACTGTAGCGGCATAACTGTTTGGTGTGATCTAAACAAGTTTCTGAGATTGAATTTGCAGTGCATAATAAAGGTAAGGAGATATAGAATGGGTCGTCTTACAAATTTTTACCGGTAATAGACCTGTAGACTACACATTAAATGACACTACCTTAGGAAGGTCATATAGTGAGAGGGACTTTTGGAAGTTCAAGTAAGCAGTGACTTGCGCCCCAGGTAACAGTGTATTATAGTTAGACATAGATAAATAGAAAGATACTGGGATTTATTGGAAGGTGTGACAAATAGGAGTTCTGAGGTCATTCTGAGTTAGACCCCACTTAGATTATGCAGCTCAGTTTTGGTTATGTACTGTGTAGAATTATTTTCGGCAACCATAACAAAAAGGAAATTAATATGTTGCCAAATAATTTCAAATAAAAGTACAGTAACATTATTTTACTTTTAATAAACTTTTTAGGAAAGTTTGTAAACCAGCTAATAATATTTCAGCACCAAGTCAAGCTTAAAGTGTTTTTATGGTGGCCTCAAGACGGTCTTCGTATCCCAATCCCGCGCGTGGACGACAAAAAACGCGGCTTTAGGTTAGAGAAGGATTGGGTTGAGTTGGGTAGGGTTAAATTAGGTTAGGTAAGGGTAGGGTAGTTAGTTTAGGTTGTGTTGTGTTGTGTTGTGAGGGGAGAGAGGAGCATAAGACAGCCTGGGTGGACAGTTATACACAGGCCCCAGCGACTAGACTACCACTAATGGGTAGAGTTAGGTTAGGTTAGGTTGTGTTGTGAGGGGAGGGGAGAGAGGAGCATCAGACAGCCTGGGTTGACAGTTATACACAGGCCCCAGCGACCCACAGCAGCGGGTTCTATCATTTCTGGCACTGTCTTGTAGCGGCCAAGGGGTTAGTGTGAGGTTGTGCGATCCTCTGTTTCAAGCTGGGTGTAGGGGAGGAGGAGGAGGAGGAGAAGGAGATACAATGGTAAAAATTTGGAGACTAAATGTGTGTGTAAGCAGTAGTCTAACAACAATAATAATAATAAATTCAAGAGAAGACTTCACTAATGTTATATAATATAGTTGAATGATATAACCAATACAACCGCCAACACCTACATGAAGATACAGCAGGAACACAACACACGCACACACATGCGCGGACCGGCCACCCAACCATCTGTGAGTGGAGGAGGAAAGGAGAGAATAAAGATTACCACACCACACCTACACAAGCACACCCGTCACTACACTAACACTTAGTTCAGTAACGAGGAATCATTTCAACACTGTATTTCAGCTAGTTGTCTCATCAGTTGAAAGGTAATAACAGGTAATACAAGATCAAACCCTCATACACACCTCACTCTTAAGTTTCAATCCCAAGTGCAACCATCTGTTGTACAGCTTCACTCTCTCGTTCCTGGTGTAAAGATGCATAACTTGAGAGGCCAAACCAAAGGGATCACAGTGTATAGAGTGTTTGATAAAGTGTTCAGCATCCTTTTGACTTGCTCTCACAGATTATCAAGCATTACAAAAGATATCATCATTCTCAAAATGGTCAATATGTAAAGATAAAGTGAAAAGTGAAAACATTACAACATAACTTACCATTTCAATTCTTTCTCTGATCACTATTTTCCTTAGTTTATCTTTTGTCTTGTTTTGTGTGTGTGTTCTATTCGTCCTTTACTCTGTATCTTCCTTCTCCTTCCATCATCACAGCCTCCTCTTCTCAAAGCCTGGAACACAACGGGACATTCACCACCAGGACAAGGACACACTTAACTAAATGAACACACATGAATAGACTGTACAGCTTCACCTAGCAAGCCTCCAAACACCTGAACCTTAGTCTTGGGCCAGGAGACCTCAAGTCCTAAAGGTTTCACCTCCTCGTGCAGTCTGTATTTTCTCAGGAAGAGTCTGAAAGGGAATTGGAGCCAGTACAGATCTTTAGGGGACAAGAGGTTGATAAATTAAGCAAAATAGTCATAAGTAGGGAAGTAATTAGCAAGGAAATAGATTCTTAGGGAATGTAGAGAAGAACTCGTTGAACCCATTGCGATGATTTTTAGAAAATCCCTAGACACAGGAGTAGTTCTCAGGTTATGGAGGCAGGCAAATGTAGTTCCTATATTCAAGAAAGGAGATAAGGCAGAAAGTAGTAACTACCGCCCAATCAGTTTAACATCAGTGGTAGGCAAGATATTAGAAGCTATCATAGCAAGGGCAATTAGAAAACATTTAGATGAACACAAGCTAATTAGACATAGTCAATATGGTTTTAGCAAGGGGAAGTCCTGCCTCACAAATTTATTATCCTTCTATAGGAAAGTATTTGAAACCATAGATAAGGGGGACGAGTATGATATAGTTTATTTGGACTTGAGTAAAGCCTTTGACAGAGTACCCCATAGGAGACTGTTAAGTAAAGTCAAGGCTCATGGCATAGGTGGGAAGATACTAGAGTGGATTAGGGGATGGCTTACTAGTAGGGAACAGAGGGTACAGATTAGTGGGAAGAAATCAGAATGGGGTAATGTCACTAGTGGGGTACCACAGGGATCAGTGCTAGGACCGTTGTTATTCATAATCTATATAAATGACTTAGAGACAGGAATAAACAGTGATATCAGTAAACTTGCCGATGACACAGATAGGAAGACCGGAAAAGAATATAGATGATGCTAGGATGCTGCAGGATGACTTAAATAGGCTGTACGAGTGGTCAGAGAAATGGCAGATGCAGTTTAATGTTAACAAGTGTAGCATTATGAACGCAGGTAAAGGTAATAGGCCTGTAGACTACACATTAAATGACACTACCTTAGGAAGGTCATATAGTGTGAGGGACTTGGGAGTTCAAGTAAGCAATGACTTGCGCCCCAGGGAACTGTGTATTATAGATAGAAATAGGGCCAACAAGATACTGGGATTTATTAGTAGGTGTGTGACAAATGGGAGTTCTGAGGTCATTCTGAGGTTGTATTTAGCACTAGTTAGACCCCACTTAGATTATGCAGCTCAATTTTGGTCCCCTTATTATAGGAAGGATATAGGCTCCTTGGAGGCAGTCCAGAGAAGAATGACCAAGATGATTCAGGGGCTGAGAAATTTACCCTACAAAGATATGTTAAAACGTCCTAATCTCCACTCCCTAGAGAGGACAAGAGGGGATATGATTGAGGTTTTCAAATGGGTAAAAGGAATTAATAAGGGAAACATTGATCAGGTTTTAGAATTTAGTAGTCAGGATAGGACACGTGGAAATGGGTACAAGCTAGAAAAACTTAGATTCAGGACAGACATAGGTAGATATTGGTTCACTAACAGAGTCGTGAACTATTGGAATAGGCTGGGTAGACACGTAGTAAGTGCCGAGTCAATAGGTAGCTTTAAAAGACGGTTGGATCAGAGTATGGATAGGGATGACAGGTGGGATGGCTAAATATTGGATTATTCCAAGGGTGGGGGGCAAGGAGCTGCCTTGTGTAGGTCATTAACTGGCCTCTTGCAGCCTCCTCATTTCTTATGTTCTTATGTCTTCACCTGACCTGGGATTCCAACCCAGAACATCTCGGTTGTGAGCCGAGTGTGCTAACCACTACACCATCAGGCCGGTGAAACTCAATAATAATAAGAAAATTATAAAACTCACTAATAATAATACGAAAATGACAATAATAATAATAATAAAATGCTAAAACTCACTAATAATAACAAAATAAAGTTGAGAATTCCATCAACTATTATTACTCCCAACACACATCCTGACCTTGTATCACTCTCCTACACCATCCTTCCTTCCTTCCTTCCACTACTTCTTGGACGCCTGACGGATTAAACAAAAACACACATTAACAACAATATAACGTCAATGTGTGTGTGTGTGTGTGTGTGTGTGTGTGTGTGTGTGTGTGTGTGTTTATATCAGACATCCAGGAACATCACACAGCTTTTAGCCATCTGTTGGAAACCGCGAATGTGTGGAGGCACTTAGTTTCATCCTTATGAGAGAGAGAGAGAGAGAGAGAGAGAGAGAGAGAGAGAGAGAGAGAGAGAGAGAGAGAGAGAGAGAGAGATAGAGAGAGAGAGAGAGAGAGAGCGAGAGAGAGAGAGAGAGAGAGAGAGGAGAGAGAGAGAGAGAGAGAGAGAGAGAGAGAGAGAGAGAGAGAGAGAGAGAGAGAGAGAGAGAGAGAGAGAGAGAGAGAGAGAGAGAGAGAGAGAGAGAGAGAGAGAGAGAGAGAGAGAGAGAGAGATAGAGAGAGAGAGAGAGAGAGAGAGAGAGAGAGAGAGAGAAAGTGAATTATTAACATGTTCAATTACCTGGATATAATTTGTTGAGCCAGGAAGAAGTGAAGCAGTTCAGTGTTATTGTTACAATCTTGTATAGAATTATGCACCAGAAAGTTAGTGTAACTCATTCAGCCTGCGTTTAACTCCTCCTCCTCCTCCTGTTGTTGTTGCAGCAGGCACAGCATTGCCTTTGTACTATGAGAGGTGCGTGGTAGTGAGGTACAGTCTTGTACACACCATTCTCCATCATAGATATAAAGTGCAGAAGACCACATGGAATGCCGGCTTCTTCCAGACATCCCTCCTGAAAATTATAGAAAAAGAACAACGTAAATATTCATACATAACCTTAAAAGCTGAACAAATAACAGTAAATGAAACACAATACAACGTCAATATTCATACCTAACTAAACCTTTAACCTGAACAAACAGTAAATCAAGCTTCTGTTGCTAAGATAAATTCAACCTAAATCATCCTACCCATCCCTTAAAATAACCACTAATCAGACAGCAACAGTAGTAAGAATAATAAATGTTTGACAGTGTTGTCAAAGTGTCCGGGCATGATGAGCGTGAAGGCCAAGTAGAAGGCCGTCACAACTGTGTGTCCATGCCCGGCTATACTCTGCGATGATCCTTAGCACTCGGGGCCATCAAGGCCAACCAGTGACTCTGGCATCGGGGGAACCAGGGGAGGGGAGAGGCGGGGGGAGGAGGAAAGGGGAGAGAGAGGAGAGGAGAGGAGAGGAGAGGAGAAAGATAGAAACTAATATAATCTACCTTGCATAAAAAGTGAGTTGCAGGAAAACGTGTTTTTGAAGGAAAATAAGTGGTAATATTTTACATCTTCACCAGAATGCATCTGGATAAAAATAACACTTTCCGTATAGATTTTGATCCATTTAAAATGATTTTGACATTCATTTCCGTCACAAATATAATAATATATCATCATCACCCCCAACAAGCTTGGGGACTTGTGGGAATGCAGGGTTCTTGGGTGGGGAAGACGAAATACAATTATTTACCTTAAGAATAGGGTGCTATAATCACTAACATAACCTATTGACGAACGCGCAATGCACTGACGGTCACAAAACTTGGTGTGTGGCTACGAAAAATTGGCGTCTGCACCTCGCCCAACCCCCGATTTTAAGTCATCAAAAACATTTGATATCTTTGAATTAACAAAACATAACATAAGCTAAATTAACCAAACCTTAACCTACATTGACAAATAACAGAACCTTGTTCAAACCAAACTAAACTTTACCTTATTCCCGAAGAGAAGGTCTCATAGAAAACATTGAATGTCTCACAAACTAAGAATTTGCAACAAAAATGTAATTAAGAAAACATTCTCAGAATGCATCAGCTAATGCAAAAATACAACTCTGAATTCTCTAAAGCATTCTGGTGAAGATGTAAAATAATACCTAATTAGTTATCAGTTAGGTTATGATTAAACTGATCTTTAGATTAAGTTCTTGAGCAAATTACTTGGTTCCGAGATATATTTGAAGTATAAATGAAGCCAAAATATTCAACCTAACCACACAAAAACCACAATAAACTTGCCTACAAAACCATTTCTTCCTCCCCCCCCCACCCCCACCGGCCCGCTACAAACTTAAATGGCATCTGTTTTAATCCATTTATTTCTTAATTAAATTTAACCTTTCCATGTTGCACATTCCATTCTTTTCCGAGAATATGAAGTGACTCTTCTTAACCTAACCTAATGCAGGTCTACTTGAAATACTTCTGGGGCTTTTCTGCCGTAACAATGAATTAAACTAAACAAAAACTGAACCTATATATTCAACCTTGGGAAGAAGTAAAAGTTAAGATTTGCTTTTACAACATTGAAGAGTTGGCGGTAATTTTCAGAAACGCACAAATGTCTATTGAGCTAAATATGAGGATTTCTTCTATCAGCGGATTTAGATATTTAGAAATTTTCCAAAACGTGAATATTTGGGTATTAATTCTTGAGTATAAATAGGGTAAAATTTTGTTCATTACCTGATAAATAACTTAAGTTTTACTCAATACATTACCGTAGCATAATTTCAGAGATATTTAATGTTTTCTATGAGCACAAATCTGAGGTCGGAACAGGTGCAGACGCCATTTTCTACCCTAGGAAGAAGCGTGTGTTCGTGACCTTGAATGCATTAATAAGGAAGTTAGGTAATGTTAGTGATTCTGGCACCTCGTTTTTAACTTTAATCACTATTTCGTGCCCCAGCACCCCCCCCCCGAAGAACCCTGCATTCCCACAGGTACCCAGGTTTGTTGGGGGTGATGACGATACCTTGCAATATATGCATTTGTGACGAAAATCAATGTCAAAACCACACTAAATGCATCAACATATATACAAAGTGTTTTGCGGGGGCAGTTTTATACAATTTCATTATGTAGATTCAATAATTTTAACAAGGGTGATTATACTGGTTAATTGATATATTTAATAGGTAGATAGATTGAAGTTATGGTAAAAGTGCAGAATAAGGCCTTCTGCCCTTTCTTTTTTCCCTCCTTCCCTACATACTATACATAGTGTACTCAACACATCTGTCAAGGTTTCAGGCGGGGCTCACCATTATTTACCTTGCAAAACGTCTTTGAAGTTATGTTAGGTTATGTTATGTTGGTTAGGTTAGCTTAAGTTATGGTTAGGTTAAGTTACGGTTAGGTTAAGTTACGGTTAGGTTAAGTTACGGTTAGGTTAAGTTACGGTTAGGTTAAGTTACGGTTAGGTTAAGTTACGGTTAGGTTAAGTTACGGTTAGGTTAAGTTACGGTTAGGTTAAGTTCGGTTCAGCTAGGTTCGATTATAAGATTTTTACATTTTATTACCCAAATCCAGAAAAAAAATCTAAGGTTGAGAATCCTAACATTTGGGTAATAAAATGTGAAAATTTTATATAACCGAACCTAACCTAACCATAACAGGCGCACCGAGCGCGCCATCTTGTAGCGGTACATGTTTAGACTAGTGCTTTGTTTTTTTTCAGGTATTTGCTAATGGGTGAGTCAATTAAGAAAGGAAGAGGGGCAAGGAGTAAAGGGAGTTGTAGAGGATGTAGTTTCACTGGGAAATTGAGTGTAGATGGAGTATGTGGGAAATGTGAGGAACTTATGAGTAACAACGTGGACCAATGCCAGGGGTGTAAGAAGAGTGTTTTGGACATTGATAAAGGCTTGCACAGTGATAACTGCAAGCGATGGGCACACATCAGTTGTGAAAACACAACTGATAAAATGTACAAAATGCTACAGGAGTGTGAAAAAGAGATGTGGTTTTGTGGTAGATGCAAGAACAGTTAGTCAAGAGTAGTGAGGAGATAGGGAGGCTAAGGGAAGAGGAAAGTGTGAGGAAGAGGGAAGTTGAAGATTTTAAGCAGGAAATATCAGCCTTAAAGGAATGGATAAGAGCCCTGGAAAGTGAAAACAAAAGTATAATGGAGAAAATGAGAAACTTGGAAAAAACAGAGACAGGTAAGAAAGGGAGTCTAGGTTTGGAGCTTGGGACTAGTTACGCTATTAAGGCCAAGACAGGTAACCTAGGTGGTTTAAAGCGTGCTGCTCCACCGCCTGTAGAAGGAGCTGTTAGTGAGGATGAAGTAGTGGTAATTGAGGGACCTGTTGCCCAGTCCCCAGGCGGGGCTGTGGCCAATGCTTGCCCTGAAGGGGATGGGGAAGAGGCAACATCTGCCCCCACTCCTAGCCAAGCAGAGGTTAGTGCTGATGCACCCAAGACTAAGGAGGTGAAGAAATGGCTGATATTATGCATAGGAGATAGTATGGTGAGAAATGTAGGCAGACATGTGGCCATGAAAGGGGATAAAAGTTTGCTGAAGTGCCTGAGTGGTAAGGTGTGGAGGAGGTGAAGAAGTGTGTGGAGGGGATAGCAGAGGGCATGGTAGTGATGCAGGGAGGATGCAGGGAGGCTGGGACCACAACAAACTGTAGGAAAAATTATGGAGTGCCTGCAGGAGGTTAAGCGGGACAAAAAGAAGGTAAGTGTGGCAGTGGTAGGAGTCATGCGACGCCCACGGGAAAACAAAGAGTATGAACAGATGAGAACAGAGACTAATAGGAAGCTACATGAGGAGGTTTTGAAAATGAAAATGGAGTGCAAGGATGCAGGGGACTATGGGGTTAGCTTCTTGGACATGGACGGTGCTCTCCCACAGGAGACCTTTGGTAGGGACGGAGTGAACCTAAATAGGGAAGGTGATAAATGTACGAGTGGAAGAATGCTAGAATGGATATGTGCAACGGAGAGACTATGCAGGTTGAGGGAAGGGAAGGAGGTGGATGCAAGTGAATGACTCCAAGGAACGAGAGGAAATGTAAGGTTGGCATGTGTGAATGTGAGAGGTTGGAATGTGGAAAAAATGGAAGACCTCAGCAGGGAAATGAATGAATAGAACATTGATGTAGTCAGTGTGACAGAAACTCAAATGAGAGATGATTGTGATGGGAGATATGAATGGTCACATAGGAATACTAGGTGAGGAAGTGAATGGGAATGGCCAATTGTTGCTAGATTTTGCAGAGGTGAATGAGCTGGAAATCCTGAATTTGACCATAGGTGAAGGGAAAGTGACATGGTGTGGAAGGGAGAGTGAATCAGCTATAGACTATATTGTAGTGAATCAGAAAGCTAGAGAACAAGTGAGTAGCATGTGGGTGGATGAGGAGAGGAAAATCAATGTTACGAGCGACCACAATGTCTTGGTGATGGAGTACGAGTGTATGAAAGAACGGCAGACTGGGATGGGTTTAGAGAAGAGTTAGATAAAGAAGATTGGAGGATAGATGAAAACGGTTTGAGTGCAGAGAGAGGTAGAGGAGTTGAATGATAGGCCAGTAAGGAAAATAACCAAAATTGCAGAGGCAAGCATAGGAAAAACAAGTAAGAGAAAAAAGGGTAAAGTAAGAGAGGTGGTGGAACAGTGAAATTGAGTGTAAGGAAGGAAAGGAAACAGTTAAATAGAAAGTGTAGGAGGCTGAGAAAGAATAAAGCAAAAGGCGAGGCAGAAAGGAGAGAGTATGAAAGGGCATGGGAGGAGTATGAGTATAAACAAAAAGAGATGAAATGTTTGGTGAGGAAGGCGAAAAGTGAGTGAAGAGAAAATGAATTAGGGAACTTAGAGAAAAAGGTGAGGAAGGAGGTAAGGAATGGTATAAGTTCTTGAGAGGAGAAGACGACAGGAAAACAGGGAATGTGGAACAACTGATAGTGAATGGCAAGATAGTGAGAGAAGGAAGAAATGGTGAAGGCTGTGGAAGACTTCTGGAAAGATGTGGGAGGGTTGAATGAGTCAGATAGGGACCTAGGGACCTCCACCTTGGGTAGGAAAATAGAGGAAGGGATGGATGAAGAGATTACAATGGATGAGATTGAAAGATATGTTAAAAAGTTAAGGAATGACAAGGCCCCTGGAATGGATGGTATCCCAAATGAATTCTACAGAGAGGGTGGTCAGAGAGCAGTTAAGGGAATGCATGAGTTGTTCAAGCACATATTGAGGGAGGAAAGAGTACCTGAAACGTGGAATGAAAGTAGAGTGACTCTGATACACAAAGGAGGAAACAAGAGTAAGAGGGAGATTAAAAACTATAGGCCTATAGCTGTGTGTGACACGGTGTGCAAGATTTTCAGTGGTATACTGAATGATAGGCTGTGTGAAGTGGTTGAAAGAAATGAGGTAATGGGTGAGGAACAGAATGGGTTTAGAAAAAACAGAAGGTGAGGACAACATGTATGTAGTGAATGAAGTGATTGAGAGAGCAAGGAAGGATGGGAGGAAGAAATACCTAGCTCTAATAGATATTGAGAAAGCGTATGACAGGGTGAATAGGAGAATGCTGTGTAAAGTTCTGGAAAGGATTGGCGTGAGTGAGAAGGTTGTCAAGATAATTAGCAGCATGTATGTGAACACGAGGGCAAAGCTTAGTATGGGAGACCTGGAGACAGGATGGGTGAATAGTAAGAGAGGAGTGAGACAGGGTTGCATCCTTTCCCCTTTACTGTTGGGATTGTATGTTGAAGAACTGGCAGTGAGAGTGAAGCGTACGGGTCTAGGTGTGAAAGTGGGGAATGACGTGTTGAGTGTGCTGATGTATGCGGATGACGTGGTAATCTTTAGTGAAAACCAAAAGGATTTGCAAAAGATGTTGAATGCAGTAACATATGGCAGAGATTTTGATGTAAATTTCAGTAAAGAGAAGAGCCAAGTATTAGTGGTGAATGGAGATGACTCTGATAGCGACAGGACCTGGAAGTTAGGTGGGAATGAAATAAGGAAGACGAAAGAGTATAAGTATTTGGTTGGATGAGAAAGGATATGAGAGGATGAAACATGAGGATAGCAAGGGCAAACCAGTGGGTTGGAAGGCTAGGCAGTGTGGCAAGGTATAGGGCCAACAAGTATGAAGTGGTGAGAGGGCTGTGGAAGGGTATGGCTGTCCCTAGCATTATGGATGGTCTGGAAACCACTGTATGGATAAGAAATGAACCAGAAAGAATAGAAGTGGTAAAGAACAAGGCAGGCAGGCTAGCACTAGGTGCCAATAGGTGTGTGGCAGTGGAAGGCATCAGGGGGGACATGGGATGGAGCACCTTCAGAGAGAGGATGGCAAAGCTTCTTAACCCAGTTTATCAAGGACCCAACAAGGGAATCTAACATCTTAGACTTGGTTCTAAGTAATAATCATGGGATCATACATAAATACATACTTACGGAGACTGCCATGTCCGATCACAAGCTATGTGAGATCACAGCTAACATTAATGCTCTGTCTAATCCCAGACATCACCAACAGAACAAATTAATTTCAATTATGAGCCAATTCAACTTTTACAATAGATATAAACTGGTCGGCAATAAGAGAAAAATTGAGTAAAGTTAACTGGACATCAATATTAGATGAGGAAGACTGTGAAGGAGCCCTGAGCAAGCTCATCACCAAATGTCTACAAATATGTGAAGCCCATGTCTGGGGGGACTCAACTCTCACAGCTCTTTTAAACAGGGTGGAGTCTAAAGCTTTTCGTCTCTAACTCTCCTCCTCTAACTGACTTTCTTGATTCTTTAAGTCACCGCCGCAATGTTGCATCTTTATCTATCTTCTACCGCTATTTTCATGCTGACTGCTCCTCTGAACTTGCTAACTGCATGCCTCCCCCCCTCCCGCGGCCTCGCTGCACAAGACTTTCTACTTCTTCTCATCCTTATTCAGTCCATCTTCCTAATGCAAGAGTTAACCAGTATATTCACTCTTTCATCCCTTACACTGGTAAACTCTGGAACTCTTCCTTTGTCTGTTTTTCCACCTGCCTATGACTTGAACTCTTTCAAAAGAGGAGTGTCAAGACACCTCTAATGTTAACTGGATCTCCACCCCTTGCTTCTATTCTCCTACTGTCCTCTTTACAGGGTCTGGCGACAAGCGGGATTTTTTTTTTTTTTTTTTTTTTTTTTTTTTTACTTATTTGTTTTCCCTTAGCCAGTACCCTTTTAATAAATAAATAAATAAATAAATAAATTTATAAAAAAATAAATAAATAAATAAATAAATAAATAAAAAAAAAGTGCCTCAAAGACAAAACAAAATAAGAAGAAAACTCATTCCAGAGACAGGCGCATTCTAATGAGGAAAAGGACACTGTAACATAACCTAACCAACCTAACCTAACATAACTTCAAAGACGTTTTGCAAGGTAAATAACGGTGAGCCCCGCCTGAAACCTTGACAGATGTGTTGAGTACACTATGTATACTATGTAGGGAAGGAGGGAAAAAAGAAAGGACATAAGGCCTTATTCTGCACTTTTACCGAAGTTATATATATATATAAGGGACAGCCTCGTGTCAACCTAACTACCGTACACACATAATAATAATAATAATAGATGGTTTATTATCAAGGTTGTATAATATATAATACATATACACAACCCTTACCTTACACACCTCCCTTATATTTATAGGATTTAGTGCAAACCAATTATTATGGTAATTTTTAACCATCAGGATTACAGTATTTCTAGTTACTCCAATGACATCTTGTGATTTTTAAATATTCCTTAGATTATTACTGTAGTTATTAGTAAACGTTAATTAGTACAACCCGTCATTACCTACACGTTAAAAGCTTAGTTCAATTACCATAGGACTATTCATTTCATCTGCTTGCCTACACCCCCCACCACCCCACCTCAACAGTATATCAAATTATCTGAACAGTATATCGAATTATCTAGGTCAGTTAAGAATCTAACACATACAGCAAAGAAACAATATGAAATTAAGGTAGCTAGCCAGGTTTAAACTGCCCTAAAGGATTTTTTCAAGTATATAGGACAAAAAGCAGGGAATTGGTGGGTCCGTTGAAATTAGCCCAGGAAGAGATGGTAAGTTCGGGGGAAGATATGTGTAAGGTTCTTAATGATTACTTCTTAAGTGTTTTTTACTAAGGATGACAAAAACATAGTTCTGGTTTGCGAGCAAATATTTAGAGGAGAGGAAAGCGAAAAGCTAATAGATGTTGAAGTAACTAAGGAATTATTGGTAAGGGAAATAGATAAAATGAAGTTTAAATCACCAGGTCCAGATGAAGTTTATCCCAGGGTAATTAAAGAATGTAAAGAGGTGGTTAGCCAGCCGTTAGTTAATATTCTCAGGAAATCAGTGGATTTAGGGGAGGTTCCTTCAATGTGGAGGCGAGCAAACGTAGTTCCGATTTTTAAGAAGGGAAATAGAGCATTAATGTCTAATTACCGACCCGTCAGTCTGACTTCAATTGTAAGTAAATTACTAGTCTGTTATTGCAAATAAGATTAGAGAGCATTTGGAAAAGTTTAGTTTAATAAATGATTCACAACATGGGTTCAGCAAGGGTAGGTCATGTCTCACTAACTCATTAACTTTTTATAGGAATGTTTATGAGGCAGTAGATAATGATGCGAATTACGATATTATATACCTTGACTTCAGTAAAGCATTTGATAAGGTTTCACATGATAGACTACTAAGTAAGGTTAGAGCGCATGGGATTGATGGGAAAGTTCTCCGCTGGATTAGGTCATGGTTAAGCAATAGGCAGCTAAGAGTTACAATTAATGTTTCCATGTCTAATGGGGGGGGATAACAAGTGGAGTGCCACAGGGATCTGTATTAGGGCCATTATTATTCATAATATACATCAACAACTTAGACAATGGGATTAGTAGTGATATTAGTAAATTTGCTGATGATTCTAAGATAGGCAGGATTATTAAATCAGTCTGATGCAAAAGACTTGCACGGGGACTTATATGGGTTAAACGAGTGGGTAGTTAAGTGGCAGATGGATTTTAATATTGACAAGTGTAAAGTAATGAATATTGGTAACTTGGTAGGGAAAATCCTCAAAACCGGTACAACATAAACAGGGTAATGCTGAATAGGTCAGAATGTGAGAGGGATTTGGGTGTTCAGGTTAGCTCAGACCTCCGTCCCAGAAAACAGTGTATTGAGGCTAGAAATAGGGCTAATAGGTTGTTAGGATTCATTACTAGAAGTATTAAAAGTAGAAGTGCTGCGGTTATTTTGAAGTTGTATTTAGCGTTAGTCAGACCTCACCTCGTCTATGCAGTGCAGTTTTGGTCACCGTATTATAGAATGGATATAATTGTGTTAGAGTCAGTGCAGAGAAGGATGACCAAAATGATAGAAGGGATTCGTAATTTTAGCTATGAAAGGAGACTAAAGCTTTTGAAATTGCACTCACTGGAGCGACGTAGAGTAAGGGGAGATCCGATTGAAGTATTTAAGTGTTAGAAGGGTTTTAATAAGGGGATGTAGGAAAAGTTCTTACGATCAGTAGTCAGGATAGAACAAGAAATAACGGATTCAAACTAGAAAAGTGTAATTTAATAAAGAAATCGGCAGAAATTGGTTTACAAATAGGGTGATAGATGATTGGAACAGACTCAGTCAGCAGGTAGTTAGTGCACAGACAATAGGGAGTTTTAAGAGAAGACTAGACGACTTCATGGATGGGGATGAGAGGTGGGTGTAGGTAATAAGGGGGTATAGGATTAACAGGAACTACCTAGTGCAGGCCTCCGGGCCTTCTGTAGCTTCCTTATATTCTTATGTAACCCCCCACGTGGCCCCTCCGTCCTTTACACGTCAATTCTAGGCACAATCACGTGAATATAATAATACACGTACATTAACCACACATTAACTGCATACAAAAAATTCCGGAAATTCTGGATATTAGGTCCGTGTCACGTACAAACACGAAACTCACATATCATGTAGAAGACTCGGTAATCGTGCCGTAAACGTTAAAAAAAAATGAGGTGCCTGCTTCTAGAGTGGCCGTAATAGCACTCGTGTGGCAAAATTCAACAGTTTCTAAGTCCAGCGAGCTCTGCAGCAGTCCAAAGTAAACATTGAAATAATGTTCTATTGTTTATGACTGGGATGTGTGGACAGCGGCATATAAGGATTTCATGATATCTATACAACTGAACCCTCCAATCGCGCTGCCAGGTTATGCTAGGATAATGTCCTAGCGGGGGGTCCAGGCTAGATTAGGTTAGGTTAGGGAAATTCGAAATTTTCAGGGAAATTTTCTTAGATTTTTGAAGGCCCATATTTCGCTTATTTTTCATCCCCCCCCAAAAAAAAAACCCGATTCCCCACGGGCCCCAAAGCTTGTTTGAAGGGATAGGAAGAGTTGGTGGGGAATCGGGGAGGCGGACTTAATATCCAGAAATACCAAAATTCCATATCGCCCTATCAAAAAAATTTCACGTAAAATATAGTTGTTAAATTAAGTTAGATTTACCGAAAATAACGCTCCCATACATCTTAAGTCCAAATAAAAGTTAATAACCTATAAATAATACTAATTCATATAATATAGCTCATTTTCCCTTGCTAGCTGCCACGTGGTCGCTTCTCACCCTATAACCACACCCTAAATATAGAAACAATACAACGAATAACTCACACAATACTACACACACTACAGATATTCAAGGTATTATTATTATAGTGTTTAAACTGTTAAGTGTTAATTTCTTACCAGTATATATATATGTATATATAGGGTGAAGGGAGGAGCAGAGCGGAGTGTCCTTTCTAGGTGACTGGCGGTGGGTGAGTGACCGATTGGAGGAAGGCGCGCAGCCGCGTACCCTTAACTCTCTTCTATAACATTTATAAATTTTTTTTCTTTATTTCTGTATGTTATGTGAATTTATATGATTAAATGTATGCTGGTGTTTTTTTAGTGTATTTTGCTCGTGGTTGTGAATATATTGTGGTGTTTAGTTAGTATCCACGGTTTGATACAGAATGTTGTTTTCCCGACATTTTCCCGCGGGAATTATGAAAGTGTGCGGCGTGGTGGATGCTTACCTATGAATATATAGTGGGGAATTAAGAAGCAAGCTTCTTGTGGTGTCCCCCACCTCTAAAGACTAGTCAGCCAGTAAGTTTAAGCGGTTTTAATGTGTCTATCGTACCGGGCTTTGAATGTGGCTATTGTTGGGGCGGTAACTACACTCTGAGGGAGTGCATTCCAGTGGTTGATGACTCTGATGGAGAACCAGTTGCCTTTTATTGTTGTCCTCCAGTGATCAGGCTTCAGCAGCTTGAGAGTGTCCTCTTAATCCGTTGGTGTTCAGCTGGAAGAAACATGTGTAGGGGATGTCCTCGAACTGGTGTATTAGAGTGCGGCTGGGGTGTTCCGGTCGTGGGGAATAACCGTCCTACAGCGGTGCCACGTGTCTTTTAATCCGCATTGTAGAAATGTTTTAATGTAAGTAAAACCATGGCAGACATGATCAGGAAATATGCATACACGTTTATTCATAGTATTATAATGTATGAAGAAACAGTAAACTTATAATGGATAAGATATATATAAACATATAAAGAAACGTGGCATACATATTTTACAGTGTTGCTAATAAAAAGCAGTACCTATTAATGAATTTCTCTTTCGTTCTGGATAATGCATCTTATCACTCAAGAAAACTTCACATATGACATATGATGTTGCCAGATACACGATTCGGGCCTCTAAGTAGTCTTGGTTTACTTATTTCTTGTTATGTTGTGTTCTTCCATCTGCCGAGCCTACATAAGAACATAAGAACATAAGAAATGAGGAGACTGCAAGAGGCCAGTTAATGACCTACACGAGGCAGTTCCTTGCCCCCCACCCTTGGAATAATCCAATATTTAGCCATCCCACCTGTCATCCCTATCCATACTCTGATCCAACCGTCTTTTAAAGCTATCTATTGACTCAGCACTTACTACGTGTCTACCCAGCCTATTCCAATCGTTCACCACTCTGTTAGTGAACCAATATCTACCTATGTCTGTCCTGAATCTAAGTTTTTCTAGCTTGTACCCATTTCCACGTGTCCTATCCTGACTACTAATTTCTAAAACCTGATCAATGTTACCCTTATTAATTCCTTTTACCCATTTGAAAACCTCAATCAAATCCCCTCTTGCCCTCCTTCTCTCTAGGGAGTGGAGATTAAGACGTTTTAACCTATCTTTATAGGGTAAATTTCTCAGCTCCTGAATCATCTTGGTCATTCTTCTCTGGACTGCCTCCAAGGAGCCTATATCTTTCTTATAATAAGGGGACCAAAACTGAGCTGCATAATCTAAGTGGGGTCTTACTAGCGCTAAATACAACCTCAGAATGACCTCAGAACTCCTAGTAGTGTTGTTAATCTTAAATTTGCTCCTGCTTATCCTCATGTGGTTGTTGAACAGGTTTGAGACGTACTCAAGGTCACCAGCATTTCCCACTTCAAGGTCATCTGTATCTGGTTCTGGGACACCTATTAGAATCAAATTCCTAGCTCTGAATGTTTTGTCCTTTTCATCCTCTAGGATTTCCTGTAATTCCACTTTTGCTTGCTCATTTTTCGCTGGAACTCCCACTATAGTTTCTTTCTGCACTTTTAACACTTCCTCTATTTCTTCTTTCATTTCACCCATTAGTTTTTCTTTTTCAACCTCAATGACTTTGTTGGCCTCGCTTAAGGCTCTTATTTACCTCCTTTTTTGTAACCTCTTTTAAGCTATTTTCCTGAGCTTTTATGCAATCTTGTTGTGCTTTTATGTAACTATCTTGGGCCTCCAGTCTCTTTTCTAATTCTTCAATCCTTTGGGTGTAGCTGTTTACTTGGTTCCTTAGAGGAGAAATGATTTCAAGGAATTTCTCTGCTATTTCTTCACAGTTTCTAACTTGGCAATAAAACTTTCCCCTTTTCCCTATTTTTTTCCATGCCTTGCTGACTTCTTCTGAGATCCTTTCACACTCGAAATGAACCCAGAACTTGCAACAATCACAGCATATGCCATCATCCACATGTTCAGCACAGCGACCACAGGTTTCCATCTTTTTTGCATGAACTTATATATTGTTTTGAAGCAAGACTGTTGGTTAAAGCAGGTTTTCTATGTTCATATTACATCATTTAATTGTTGTGTGCGTATATCTAGTAACCAAACAGTGCATAAGATGACACACTATCCACATTGCTTTTAATCATGGTTTTGTTTTTCACTTTTCGATCTATACATTGTTAAAGATCACCTCGTTGTTTTTTTGTTTTTTTTCTCTCTCTCTCTCCTGCAGCCTATATACCTCCTCCTGACGTGGCCACACCATCCCTCTGCTGCTACAAAAAGACCATACACTCAGCCTCTCTTATCCCTACCTGCACCGTATAAACACTGAGCGGACGCAAAGCATATCCATCCAACACTACGACCACTTCCACTGCTCACCACCAAGGTACTGTCAACATTGATGGACTGCAAGTTGTGCCAGCCAGACTTCGCCTCGGATACCGACCCTTGTGGCAGGTGTGCGAGGCTGGGTACGCCCCGCACTACTCCGCCTGCAGGCTTTGTGACCAGCCCAACGCTAACAGTAACCACCTCCACTACTACTGCCTTGTGTGTCCCTCAGTCAGGGATCTGCTGCCCCAGGGTGTGTCACTCACCGATGTAGCCTATGTCAATACCTTATCACAGACCACCACCTTCACAACATCCACATGCAACATCCACACTTTGGAGGATGATACAGCCTCTCATGGCCGAACCCTTTATATATGCTGTAAAATATTTGTTATCCTCTCTCTCGTCTATCATGAACATGTCTATAACTAAGTATTTATGTCCCTTTTTGCCTGTGTTCACACTTGATTTTTGCCCAAGATACACGGACTTAAAACACCCATTTCTGGATTGATGGGCTGAGCTAATATTTATTTACCCATTTATTTCTTTACCATTATTATTATTGTTATTATTATTAGTTGTTATTATTATTGTTGTTATTATTATTATTATTATTATTACTGTTGTCACTACTATCATTATTATTATTACTATTACTATTATTATCAGCTATCTATTTGTTTACTCATTCATTTAATATTTTTCATCTATATAATTTATTCCTTCAATTGTTTATTTATTCATTGACTGATTTACTTATTTTCTTTAACTATTCGTTATCTATTTCTTCATTTAATGTTCTTGCCAAACGTGCCCTGCGAGACACAAGTGCCACTGTATCTTATAATGGACTCATTCTAATAACAAAGATTGTCACCACTTGGGGTGTTATAAATTTATGAAATCAAATCTCTCTCTCTCTCTCTCTCTCTCTCTCTCTCTTGGGTTGAACCAAGTCCAGGCCAGGAAAACAAAAACAAGACTTGCTCAAAAAATCCAAGAAATGAGTACCAGGTCCAAAACCATACCTAGACTTGGAGCTGATACAGATAGTGAGGAGGAGGAGGAGGAGGAGGAGGAGGAGGAGGAGGAGGAGGAGGAGGAGGAGGAGGAGGAGGAGGAGGAGAAGAAGGAGAAGGAGAAGGAGGAGGAGGAGAAGAAGAAGAAGAAGAAGAAGAAGAAGAAGAAGAAGAAGAAGAAGAAGAAGAAGAAGAAGAAGAAGAAGAAGAAGAAGGAGGAGGAGGAGGAGGAAGGGACATCACATAGCAGTTCTCTGTCTGATCTGTGGATTATTGATGATGATGATGATGAGGAGGAGTAAAAAGAGGAGTTATCTCCTGGACATAGACTCAGAGCTGAGTGGGTGAGTTATTGTAAATAAAGTAAGTGCCAGATATCAAAGGTCATATGACACTATGTTAAGCAGAAAGGCAAACAGCAGAGCAAAGAGATAACGGTAAGTGAAATGATTAGATCAAATGGAGGGTTTGGGTTTATCAGAGAACAGCAAAACCAGAGCCATTGATTAAAACAGGACTGCACTTTGCATGAGTAGAAAAGTATTCAATAAAAAGGGGTCGTAAGATGTAAGTTGTTGTATCAGACATAAAAGAACATTGATAGAGAGTAGGCAATGGAGGTCATTTCTATGAGCCTAAGCTGCTACAGGAGACCCAGGTTGTCATGAATCAGGCGATTCACACTACAACCAGTCAGCAGCCCTTCTTCACATTCTTCTCTCGCCACAACCCAAGGACAATTTGAGTCACCTTGCCAGAAGTGTCCGGGACAAGTGATGAACTAGTTTTAGCACACGAACTATTGCAAAAGACCCATTTAGATATGGCAAGAAAGTTTAGAACAGTGGTGAATAGACGCAGGAGGAATCAATCTGTGGGATCCTGAGCTGGTATGCCCGACCGCTAGCCACTAGGCCACCGCCTCCCCAAACCTTACACAAATAAGTTTGCAGGCTTAGTAAAAATACATTTCTTGGGTCAAGAGACTGTTTTGGAACACACATTTGGTTATAAGAAGGCAGCAGTGCTGGCCTCATTGGGATTTCAGAGTAGCCACTTGACAGCTTCTCTTGATGAACAAGATAGCAAACAGAGCATAAAATCAGAAAAAAACCCATCAGCCAAGAAGAGGAAGAGGTCATCAGACACAACACAGTATGAAACAGGCGCATTATAGTGAGATTGGTGTTGTATGTATGTCAGATTTTTTTTTGTCATGGCCAATGGTTATTGGTGTAAAAATTCTTATTTCTCAAAAAGTTTTTGATCAATCTGAGAAATTCAAACTGATTTGGATTTAGCATTAAATTGGTAAAATAATTAGGGATTTTCATTGTTGAGCACTTGATAGATCTCATGTACATAATTTTTTTAAGTATTTTTACAATGAAAAATACATGTATATATACATATTTTTTTTCTCAGAAACAATTATATGCTCAGGGTAGAATGACCGTAATTTTGTAGTTTATAAGTTATATTAACAAGAAAATAAGTATCAGGTGTGTACATATAAATACATGTAATGTGAATCATAATGAAGAACTTGACAAAAAAAATAAATAAATAAATAAAATTAAAAAAATTTAAAAACTTTACAGGAAAGAATCTTATAACAAAAATCCACCACCCATTCCCACCGAGGACACACTCACACAGGCACGGCTACCACCACACTTGTCCACACAACATACCACCTCAAAAGTGGATCAGCATGTGCCTGCGAATTTCATCCTTTGTCTTGAAACACTTCCCACAAACATCACACTTGAACTCCCTCACGCCAGTGTGGCTCAAGATGTGTTCAGTGAAACAAGAACTGCTAGTGAATCTTTTCCCACATTCTTCACATTTATAATTTTTAACACCACTGTGTGTCCGGGTGTGATGGCTGAGGGTAGACCTACGGGTAAATGTTTTCCCACATTCTTTACATTTATAATTTTTAACACCACTGTGTGTCAGGGTGTGTTGGGTGAGGTTATTCTTCTGGTTAAATGTTTTCCCACACTCTCTACATTCATAATTTTTAACACTACTGTGTATCAGGGTGTGTTGGGTGAGGGCAGACTTAAGGGTAAATCTTTTTCCACATTCTTTACATTCATAATTTTTAACACCAATGTGTGTCAGGGTGTGTATGGTGAGGTAAGACTTCTTAGTAAATGTTTTCCCACACCATTCACATTCATAATTTTTAACACCACTGTGTGTCACGATGTGTTGGGTGAGGGTAAACTTACGGGTAAATGTTTTCCCACACTCTTCACATTGATAGTTTTTAACACCACTGTGTGTCAGGGTGTGTTGGGTGAGGTTAGATTTATGAGTAAATGTTTTCCCACATTCTTTACATTCATAATTTTCAACACCACTGTGTGTCAGGGTGTGTTGGGTGAAGTGAGACTTAAGGGTAAATGTTTTCCCACATTCTTTACATTCATAATTTTTAACACTACTGTGTGTCAGGGCGTGTTTGGTGAGGTTATACTTTCGGGCAAATGTTTTCCCACACTCTATACATTCATAATTTTTAACACCACTATGTATCAGGGCGTGTGTGGTGAGGTTATACTTATGGGTAAATGTTTTCCCACACACTATACATTCATAATTTTTAACACCACTATGTATCAGGGTGTGTTGGGTGAGGTTATACTTATGGGTAAATGTTTTCCCACACTCTATACATTCATGATTTTTAACACCACTATGTATCAGGGTGTGGTTCTCAAGCAGATACTTGTATTTAAATGTTTTAGCACAGTGCTGACACTCAAATTTGCTCTCTCGTTTGTGGACGGAGCTGCCTGACTCAAGGTGATTCTTGCCATCACACCTGCGCTTCCTCACACCTGAAGCAGACTGATTCTGCTGCTCCCGGCCACTCATGCTGCTGCCCGGCCTCACAACCTGCACTGCAGCAGTACTCCCGGCAGCACACGCCACGGCCGGTCCTGCAGAAACCCTCGGATAAGCCGCAGCGAGCCCAGTGAGTGGCGAGCAGGCTACCCGGCTTGGACGCTGGCCTCGGATCCTGCAACAAGGGTGACTGTTAGGATGCTGGATTATTTTTGAGTTGTCGAGCCATTAGGTTAGGTTAGGCTTGGTTTGTTTAATAAATGACAGGGTGTAGACGAGGCCGGCAGCTCCCCCTGTTAGGTTAGTGAGATGGGCACATTTCTGGATACTTAACCCGCGCAGTGCCAGCACCGTATATATACATCCAAGGGTGAAACCATGCATCTCAACTCAGACGGGAAGTGATGACATCATCACTTCCCGTCTGACATGTGGTCTGTCATCACCTGTCAACTCAAGTCTACAAAGTGGGTTTTAATGCCTTTAAAGTGTTTGACATAATTTTTATTATTTTCTCTCAATGTTAAACAGATGGTTAGGGACCCTATAAATTGTTTTTTAAAAAATCAAAAAATGGCTGGCATTGGGGGTAAGTTTACATTGAGAATGATTGGCACTGCGCGGGTTAACATATTTACACTGATCTAGCATCAAACACTATAAATTGGTTTGAATAAGGTTCTGTTATTTGTCAATATAGGTTAAGGTTAGGTTAAGTTAATTCAGAAAATATCAAATGTTTCTGATGACCACAAATAGGATGTTAGGCCAGGTGCAGACGCCATTCTCTTTCCTAGCCACATGTCAGTTTCTATCCTACTTTCAAACCTAGGAAGAAACTTGTGTTCATGTTTGTGACCATGAGTGAACATAAGAACATAATAATATAAGGAAGCTACAAAAGGTCTGGAGGCCTGCACCAGGTAGTTCCTGTTACTCCAATACTGCCTTATTACCTACATCCACCTCTCATCCCCATCCATAAAGCTGCCTAGTCTTCTTTTAAAACTCCTTATCGTCTGTGCACTAACTACCTCATCACTAAGTCTGTTCCAATCATCTACCACCCTATTTGTAAACCAGTCTAGGCCTATTTCTTTTCTTGTTCTATCCTGACTACTGATCGTAAGAACTTTTCCTACATCCCCCTTATTAAAACCCTTCACCCACTTAAATACTTCAATCAGATCTCCCCTTACTCTACAGCTCTCAAGTGTGTAATTTCTAAAGCTTTAGTCTCCTTTCATAATTAAAATTACGAATCCCTTCTATCATTTTGGTCATCCTTTTCTGCACTGACTCTAACAATCCTATATCCATTCTATAATACGGTGACCAAACTGCACTGCATAGTCGAGGTGAGGTCTGACTAAAGCCAAATATAACCTCAGAATAACCTCAGCACTTCTACTTTTAATACTTCTAGTAATGAATCCTAACAACCTATTAGCCCTATTTCTAGCCTCAATGCATTGTTTTCTGGGACAAGAGGTTGATGTAGGGGACAAGAGGTTGATAAATTAAGCGAAATAGTCATAAGTAGGGAAGTAGTTAGCAAGGAAATAGATAGACTTAAAAAGACTAAATCTCCCGGGCCGGACGACATTTTTCCGAGGATTTTTAAGGAATGTAGAGAAGAACTTGTTGAACCCATTGCGATGATTTTTAGAAAATCCCTAGACACAGGAGTAGTTCCTAGGCTATGGAGGCAGGCAAATGTAGTTCCTATATTCAAGAAAGGAGATAAGGCAGAAAGTAGTAACTACCGCTCAATTAGTTTAACATCAGTGGTAGGCAAGATGTTAGAAGCTATCATAGCAAGGGCAATTAGAAAACATTTAGATGAACACAAGCTAATTAGACATAGTCAATATGGTTTTAGCAAGGGGAAGTCCTGCCTCACAAATTTATTATCCTTCTATAGGAAAGTATTTGAAACCATAGATAAGGGGGACGAGTATGATATAGTTTATTTGGACTTGAGTAAAGCCTTTGACAGAGTACCCCATAGGAGACTGTTAAGTAAAGTCAAGGCTCATGGCATAGGTGGGAAGGTACTAGAGTGGATTAGGGGATGGCTTACTAGTAGGGAACAGAGGGTACAGATTAATGGGAAGAAATCAGAATGGGGTAATGTCACTAGTGGGGTACCACAGGGATCAGTAGTAGGACCATTGTTATTCATAATTTATATAAATGACTTAGAGACAGGAATAAACAGTGATATCAGTAAATTTGCCGATGACACAAAGATAGGAAGACCGGTAAAGAATTTAGATGATGCTAGGATACTGCAGGATGACTTAAATAGGCTGTACGAGTGGTCAGAGAAATGGCAGATGCAGTTTAATGTTAACAAGTGTAGCATTATGAGTGTAGGTAAAGGTAATAGGCCTGTAGACTACACATTAAATGACAATACCTTAGGAAAGTCATATAGTGTGAGGGACTTAGGAGTTCAAATAAGCAGTGACTTGCGCCCCAGGGAACAGTGTATTATAGCTAGAAATAGAGCCAACAAGATAATGGGATTTATTAGTAGGTGTGTGACAAATAGGAGTTCTGAGGTTGTATTTAGCGCTAGTAAGACCCCACTTAGATTATGCAGCTCAGTTTTGGTCCCCTTATTATAGGAAAGATATAGGCTCCTTGGAGGCAGTCCAGAGAAGAATGACCAAGATGATTCAGGGGCTGAGAAATTTACCCTACAAAAATAGGTTAAAACGTCTTAATCTCCACTCCCTAGAGAGAAGGAGGGCAAGAGGCGATTTGATTGAGGTTTTCAAATGGGTAAAAGGAATTAATAAGGGAAACATTGATCAGGTTTTAGAATTTAGTAGTCAGGATAGGACACGTGGAAATGGGTACAAGCTAGAAAAACTTAGATTCAGGACAGACATAGGTAGATATTGGTTCACTAACAGAGTGGTGAACGATTGGAATAGGCTGGGTAGACACGTAGTAAGTGCCGAGTCAATAGATAGCTTTAAAAGACGGTTGGATCAGAGTATGGATAGGGATGACAGGTGGGATGGCTAAAGCTAAATATTGGATTATTCCAAGGGTGGGGGGCAAGGAGCTGCCTCGTGTAGGTCATTAACTGGCCTCTTGCAGTCTCCTCATTTCTTATGTTCTTATGGGACGGAGGTCTGAGCTAACCTGTAAACCCAAATCTCTCACATTCTGACCTATTCAACATTACCTTGCTTATCTGTATCTGTTGCAAGAATTTTCCCTTCCAAGTTACCAACATTCATTACTCTACTACACTTGTAATTGCGTGTTCGTGAATAGGGAATTGTTAGGTTATGTTAGTGATTCTGGCACCTCTTATTTAGCGTAAATCACTGTATTTCGTCTTCCCCACTAAAGAACCCAGCATTCCCACAGGTCCCCAGGCTTTTTGGGATGATGAGAATATCTTACCATATATAATTGTATCCATTTGTGACGAAAATTAATGTCAAAATCATTCAAAATGCATTAAAATGTATACGAAAAGTGTTTTATTTATATCCAGGTTCATTATTGTGAAGATGTAAAACTTTACCCACATGCACACCGCACCTACATCTGTACCTCAGAATGTTATCTTAAACACTACACATTACACACGCATACCACACACACCTGTACCTCAGAAGGTATTATTTTACATCTCCACCACAATGCTCTAGAGAATTCAGGGTTATATGTTTGCATTACCTGATGCATTCTGAGAAGGTTTTATTCAATTACATTTCCGTCGCAAATTCTTAGTTTGTGAGATATTCAATGTTTTCTGTGAGACCTCTTCGAAAAATAAAATTTAGTTTTGTTTGCACAAGGTTCTGTTATTTGTCAATGTAGGTTAAGGTTTGGTTAATATAGGGGTAAATCTTACTAATAGCACCTCCTCACTGATCACCAAAATATTGACATAGGTGATAAGGTATGTAATGTACAACACGTTTGTGTTGGTTTTATTTGGGGGACGGCCTGAGTTTGGCCACAGAGGCTCTTTAAAAATCTGGTAGGTGCCTCAAATTTTAAGTCCACACAGATATTGAGTTATGGTTTGGTTAGGTTACGTTTATATTATGGTTAGGTTAAGTTAGGTTCGGTTTTATAAGATTTTTACATTTTATTACCCAAAAGTTAGGGTTCTCAACCTTAGATTTTTTCTGGATTTGAGTGATAAAATGTAAAAATCTTATATAACCGAACCTAACCTAACTTAACCTAACCATAACATAAACGTAACGTAACCTTACAATCTTAATCTAACCATAACATAACATCTGTGTTGACTTAGAATTTGAGGCACCTACCAGATTTTTAAAGAGCCTCTGTGGCCAAACTAAGGCCGTCCCCCAAATAAAACCAACACAAACGTGTTGTACATTACATACCTTATCACCTATGTCAATATTTTAGTGATTCGTAAGGAGGTGCTATTAGTAAGATTTACCAATATAGGTTATGTTAGGTTAGGTCAATATAGAAGCTATCAAATGTTCTCTATGACCAAAAGTTGGGTGTTGGACGAGGTGCAGTCCGAAAATGGAGACGTAAACAAACGCCATTATGGTGAAGATGTAAAATTTGACCCAAGCGAGGTTTCAATTGATGGTGAGTGGTGGTGAAGTCCTGTGAGGGTGTGACAGGCGTGTTGTGTGTTGTTGAAGGCAGGTGTGGTGAGGCGGATGACAGCTGTTTGTGGAGAGGGGTGTTGTCCTGCTGCTGCTGCTAGGCAGATCTAAGGTGGTTACCTTGAGGCCAAGGAGTAGGGAGCGGAGTACATCACGGTGAGTGGTTACGGACACTGTAGTAACAAGTGATCGATAGTGTTGTGAATGTGAATGTTCCTGCAGCAGGGGCAGTGTGGGTGAGGGCCCTGAGGGGACAGACGTCAGACGCAGGCGGTGCAGGCGAGGGTGAGCCTTGAGTGTTGTGACTTGTGACTTGTGTGCAGTGTTGCCACTGGAGAAAATGAGAAAATCCAAGATGACCTTACCAAAAACTCCAAAATTACACACAAAAAAAGGTAACTATAAACATAGACTAATATCTACCGATTAAATATTTTTTGGGAAAATTTGCAGCATTGTCTCACCTGTGATTGAGTTTACATTAGTGTAGAAAAACTTGGATAAGTTTCTCCTCAGAGTAACTGGCAACTTATTGCTCACTGATGCAGAGTTGCCAGTTGTGACTTGCTGCTGCTGCATCTTTCACCATAGCACTGGCGAGTGGCGACACTTACCGCTCTGGATATCATATATTAACGAGCTGTCTTGATGGCTCCCATTCATGGCATGCAGGAAGTGCCATGATGGCACTTCCTTTCTAGCAATGGCCTGTTTTGCTAGTAGCCGATTTGCAACTGAGCTAGTCAGCAATCTATTTGTGCACTTTATCTAAATCATGTTCAGTTGATATAAGAACATAAGAACATAAGAAATGAGGAGACTGCAAGAGGCCAGTTAATGACCTACACGAGGCAGCTCCTTGCCCCCCACCCTTGGAATAATCCAATATTTAGCCATCCCACCTGTCATCCCTATCCATACTCTGATCCAACCGTCTTTTAAAGCTATCTATTGACTCAGCACTTACTACGTGTCTACCCAGCCTATTCCAATAGTTCACGACTCTGTTAGTGAACCAATATCTACCTATGTCTGTCCTGAATCTAAGTTTTTCTAGCTTGTACCCATTTCCACGTGTCCTATCCTGACTACTAAATTCTAAAACCTGATCAATGTTTCCTTTATTAATTCCTTTTACCCATTTGAAAACCTCAATCAAATCGCCTCTTGCCCTCCTTCTCTCTAGGGAGTGGAGATTAAGACGTTTTAACCTATCTTTGTAGGGTAAATTTCTCAGCCCCTGAATCATCTTGGTCATTCTTCTCTGGACTGCCTCCAAGGAGCCTATATCTTTCCTATAATAAGGGGACCAAAACTGAGCTGCATAATCTAAGTGGGGTCTTACTAGCGCTAAATACAACCTCAGAATGACCTCAGAACTCCTATTTGTCACACACCTACTAATAAATCCCAGTATCTTGTTGGCTCTATTTCTAGCTATAATACACTGTTCCCTGGGGCGCAAGTCACTGCTTATTTGAACTCCTAAGTCCCTCACACTATATGACTTTCCTAAGGTATTGTCATTTAATATGTAGTCTACAGGCCTATTACCTTTACCTACACTCATAATGCTACACTTGTTAACATTAAACTGCATCTGCCATTTCTCTGACCACTCGTACAGCCTATTTAAGTCATCCTGCAGCATCCTAGCATCATCTAAATTCTTTACCGGTCTTCCTATCTTTGTGTCATCGGCAAATTTACTGATATCACTGTTTATTCCTGTCTCTAAGTCATTTATATAAATTATGAATAACAATGGTCCTACTACTGATCCCTGTGGTACCCCACTAGTGACATTACCCCATTCTGATTTCTTCCCATTAATCTGTACCCTCTGTTCCCTACTAGTAAGCCATCCCCTAATCCACTCTAGTATCTTCCCACTTATGCCATGAGCCTTGACTTTATTTAACAGTCTCCTATGGGGTACTCTGTCAAAGGCTTTACTGAAGTCCAAATAAACTATATCATACTCGTCCCCCTTATCTATGGTTTCAAATACTTTCCTATAGAAGGTTAATAAATTTGTCAGGCAGGACTTCCCCTTGCTAAAACCATGTTGACTATGTCTAATTAGCTTGTGTTCATCTAAATGTTTTCTAATTGCCCTTGCTATGCTAGCTTCTAACATCTTGCCTACCACTGATGTTAAACTAATTGGGCGGTAGTTACTACTTTCTGCCCAGCAGAGGAATGTGGCAAAGTAAGAAGATGACACATATATAAATCTTGAAAGCTTATCAAACTCCTGTTGGTACTTACTACTACGTGAAAAGAAACAGCATGCATCTCTAAAAAATTATTCAAGATATGAAGGTAGTTGGGTGCACGCGCATGACTGGAACATAAAACAAACTAATGGCAAATACATCCCAAGATAAATACTGATGGTACATCTTTTTTTTAAGTGAACTTGAAATACATTATTAACGCCCAACAAGCAAAGCCGATAATGTTGCTTAAAGGAATTTGTGGTTATGCTTAAATAGTTCTTTAATTTACAGTTACGTAGACCTCGGCCTTCAGCACTAACATCAACTTCTATGATATCCAAAAGTACATCAGTAACTTTACATTTTTCCTTATCAAAGAACCTTACCATTACAGCAAGAACCTTGATCAGATACCGATATGTCAGTACTCTAATGTCAATTATCAGAGAAAATTTACTTTCCTTGCAAATCTCTGCAATTGCTTGACTTTCCTCCCATGCAAGTCCATCCTGCATTACATATTATGTTTTTGTTTTTCTCATAGTCATAGCAATATCACACGCTGGATACATTTTCTTTTGTAACTGTATCACATGTTCAGCATGTGCAAACGGCAATCCGTGTTCGGCCATGAATGCACACATCAACGCCTCTGTATTATGTACATAAAGATTTATTGGATTTCAAATTCAAAGCTCCAAGACTCCCAAATCGAGGCAAAAACCCAAGATCTAGTAGAAAAACCCAAACAGTGGCAACCGTGGTACTGTGTGGCCGAGGCGGGTGCGACCAAAGTATATATACTATATATTGTTGTGGTGGAGTCACCGGACCTCCCTGGGGATGTAGGGGTCCGTGTGAGGGTTGACAGGTGTCAAGATACGGTGACCTACGTATCTGTGTGGGGTGTGTTTGGGGAGATGTGGTTGGTGGTCAGAAGTGAGAGAGCCAACACACAAACAGAGGAGTGTTGAGACAAGAGAGTACTACTGTGCACTGTGTTGTCGCCGTGTGCTGTTGTGTGTGCGGTCGTCTTGTGCTGTACTGTCGAGTGTTGAGACAGTGCTGTCGTGCTGTACCCTGTAAGCGGGCTAGGATTAATACACGAGGAAAGGAACAGAGATTTTAGTGTTTGACTAACCTCCCTGTCCCGCTAACCCCCCCTACAAGAACCCAGGAAGACATTCATCTCCTTAGTTTCCCAGGTAAGGAGGTGACGTGGTTGGTGACACCCACCGAAGTGAGTAAAAAGGTGGGTGCCGTAACATTGGTGTCACAAAGTGGAATCTTAGCTGTTCAGTGTTGTTGAACAGTCACGTAGCGGTCTGGGGTTGAGCCGAACGGGATGGAAGGTCAAGGCGAAGACGAGTCTGTGCAGCTGGCGAGCGCACGCAGTGAAATGAATGAACTCAAGGACATGTTCGCAGTAGTGATAGCACAGGGACAGAGCACGAGTGCACAGACGCAGGACCTGAGGGAAATTATGAGAACTGGACTGCTGGCGGCGGCAAAAGAGTCACAACAGGCAGCCCGTGAACAGTGCGAGAGCCTCCGTGACGAGATGGCGCATCAGCTCACAGAGATAAGGGCAGAAATGGACGAGTTACGGGTGGCTGTGGAAAGGCAGACGACCCAACAACAAGATGTGGAGCGGTTTGTTGGCGCAGAGGGGCTTCCTGTGCGCTCCCTGGGTGGGAAGCATGACCATAGGGACGCCGTGTCAGAACCTGGGGGGGCGAGGCCCTGGGAAGGCGCTATTTACAGACAGCAGAGCGGTGTGGCGGCCCTGCCATGGTGCCCGACCCCGACGCGGCCAGTCCCTGTCGGCACTGTCACCTCTCCTTGCTCCCCTTCCCCACCAAGCTCTGTTTGCGGCGCCCAGTCAGCCTGCTCTCCGCGAGCGGCGGGTGGGGCTCGCAGAATGAGAAAACCTGCCGAGTTTGATGGCAGGGTGGCCTGGGAGGCTTACCAGGCACAGTTCGAGTTCTTGGCCCGAGGACAGGGCTGAGACGCTGAGGACATGACCATGCAGTTGGTGGCCAGCCTCCGTGGCCCGGCGCTGGAGATCCTGACCCACCTTACCCCAGGGCAGCGGTCGTCCTACGTAAGGGTGGCTGAGGCGCTGCAGCGGCGGTTTGGCAGTTCACTGCAGGCCGAGGTGTATAGGGCACGCCTAAAGGGGCGGGCACGCTAGCAAGGGGAGTCTCTGCCCCAGCTTGCCCAGGATTTGGAGACTCTGGTGCGACGCGCCTACCCTGCTGCCTCAGAGGAGATGGTAGCAGTGCTGGTCCGCGACCACTTCGTGGATGCTTTGGGGAGCCAGCAGGTGCAAATTTACGTCAAGTAGGCGCATCCAGTGGATGTGTATACAGCACTGGCTATGGAGTTTGAGGCCTTTCTGCACACCACTGGCGGGCCAGTGACGCCTGCTGCAACCTCTCACCACCTTCTTGCCAGGCGCATCCAGACCCAGCAATCACAGTCACAGCAAATGGAGAGTGGCAATTCCGGCCGGTTCAGGGGATTTTGCTGGAACTGTAGGCAGCGGGGCCACAAGAGGAGCGAGTGTAAGGTCGAACGAAGGACGCGCTCGCTAGAGGAATTGCCCACTTACTCCTCCCCTCCACCCAGTTGCGGGAATTGTGGCCAGCAGGACCACACCAGGACCAACTGTGGGCAGCTGAAGGACGTAATGACGGTGGGGGGAAACGTGAATGGGCTGAGCACGAGGCCCGACGCTCAGCCACCATCCTCCGGGGGCCCCATCGTTTAAGCTGCCGCTTCTCCTCCTTTTCACCAGTGGTCCAGGTGGCAGGCGCTGTGGATGGCCGTCCGTGCCGCCTGGTGGTGGACACTGGTGCTGAGAGGACGTTCGCCAGGGCGAACATAGTGGCCTCCCGGCACCTCCCTACTTCACAACAGCAGTTATGTGGAGTCACCAGACATTGTGTGGCTCTACGTGGTCCTGTGAGCGCGACAATTACTGTTGGAAGTGTGACACAAAAACTTTCGGTGTATATCGCTAACATGGAGGAGCCCTGCTTGCTGGGATTGGACTTCTTAGCTAAGAGCGCGGCGAGTGTGGATATTGGGAGGCGTGTTTTGAAACTGCACGGTGTTGAGGTGCCACTGCTCCCGATGTATGCCGCTGAGCAAGAAAAGGGTCCCACAGCAGGGCGTGCCCCCACCAAGGAAGGACCAGGAGTACACTGCTTGCTATCTAAGGAGGAGAAACGCGGAAGCAGTGCTACTGCAGCCCAGGAGGACAGAGCAGCGGTGATCAGTGCTGAGGGTGAAGGAGCGGGCCGCGGGGGAGCCGGTGGACACACATTACCCGCGCACTTGAGAGACCTGGCGGCTAGGAGTGCTATAAAGCTAACACCAGCACAAGTGAGTAAGATGGAGGGTTTGCTGGTCAAGTATGCAGACGTGTTCAGCAGAGGTGACCACGACCTAGGCCGTACTTCGCTTGTGAGGCACTCCATTAGCACAGCCGACCATTCGCCGATAAAGCAGCCTCCTCGGCGCATCTCCCCAGCCAAACGTGATGAAATGCAGCGCATGGTGGACGAGATGGCAGCACAAGGGATAATTGAGTGATCAAATAGTCCGTGGTTGTCGCCGGTAGTCCTGGTGGACAAAAAGGACGGGACAAAGCGCTTCTGTGTGGACTACCGGGCGCTGAACGAAGTAACGGTGAAAGACTCTTATCCCTTGCCAAGGATTGACGACACCTTGGACGCGCTGGCTGGTGTGCAATGGCTGTCTACTTTGGATTTGAAATCCGGGTACCACCAGGTGGAAATGGCCGAGGAAGATAAGAAGAAGACGGCGTTCTCCTTCGGGCAGGGCCTGTGGCACTTTCAGGTAATGCCCTTTGGTGCGTGCAATGCTCCAAGCTGTTTTGAGCGCTTAATGGAACAAGTGCTGGACGGGATGCAATGGAAGTCCGCCCTGGTCTACCTTGACGACGTCCTGGTGTTTGGGGGAACGTTTGAGGAGGAGCTCGGACGGCTGGAGGAGGTACTGTGCCGCCTGAGAGGTGCAAATCTGAAGCTGAGCCCCAGGAAGTGCACGTTCTTTCAACACGAGGTGCCTTTTCTCGGGCACTTTGTGGGGAGAAGGGACGTGCGCACAGACCCTAACAAGGTGGCTGCTGTGGTGGATTGGCCCGTGCCGACGTCGGTGGCGGACGTGAGGAGCTTTCTTGGCCTGTGTACCTACTACAGGAGGTTCGTGGAGGACTTTGCCTCCCTCGCCGCGCCGCTCCACCAACTCACCAGGAAGAATGCACGCTTTGTGTGGGACGAGGCGTGCCAGGGGGCCTTTGACAGCATAAAAGCGGCCCTGGCTGGTGCTCCTGTGCTACCTTTTTCTGTCCGTGATCTCCCTTACCTGTTGGACACCGATGCTAGTGCAGAGGGCATAGGTGCTGTCCTGTCACAGGTGAAGGAGGGGAAGGAGCACGTCCTGGCTTTCTACAGCGCGAAGTTCAGCAAACCCGAGAGGAACTATTGCGTGACCAGAAAAGAGCTTCTGGCAGTAGTCAGGAGTCTGGCCCACTTTCATCCGTACCTGTATGGGACCGAGTTTACCGTTAGGACGGACCACGCCGCCCTTCGCTGGCTCAAGACCCTCAAGGACCCAGAAGGGCAGCTCGCAAGGTGGCTGGGTCGCCTGGAACAGTACAACTATCGCATTGTGCATCGGCCGGGGAGGATACATAATAATGCAGATAGTCTTAGCCACAGGCCCTGCGAGGCGGGATGTTTACACTGCTCCAGGAGGGAGGCTGACCTACAAGACCCAGTGTGTCGCCGCCTCAGAGTGGGGGGAGAAGCCAGCGAGGTGAGCAACTCGTGGCAAGAGGCACAACGGGCGGACTCTGATCTCACCCCTGTGATATGCTGGTTGGAGGCGGGTGAGCGGCCAGGAAAGGAAGAACTAGCACCGGAGAGCCCCGCCACCAAGGTCCTGGTGGAACAGTGGGCGACACTGAGGCTCCATAATGGTGTGTTGCAGCGGCGCTGGGAGGACCTGGCCACCGGGGGCAGTGTGTGGCTGCTGGTGGTCCCTCGCGCGCGACGCGTGGAACTGCTGGAGGAGGCACACACAGGCATCACAGGAGGACACCTGGGCAGGAAGAAGACCTTATGCCGCCTGCGACAACGGGTGTACTGGGTTGGCCTGAGAGGTGACGTGGATGAGTGGTGCAAGGTGTGCCGAGAATGTGCAGCGAGGAAGGGTCCTGCGCGTCGCACGCGAGCTCCCCTGCAGTTATTCCAGGTGGGCTCACCAATGGAGAGAGTAGCAGTGGACATTGCTGGCCCGTTTCCATGTACACCTCGAGGCAACCAGTATATATGCGTGGCTATGGATTACTTCACTAAATGGCTTGAGGCTTACGCCCTTCCAAACCATGAGGCTGCGACCGTGGCTGAGGTACTGGTGAGGGAGTTCTTCACCCGGTTTGGGGTTCCGGGCGAGCTCCATTCAGACCAAGGGCGTGAATTTGAGTCCAGAGTCTTTCAACAGTGCTGCACGCTTCTGGGCGTGCATAAGACCCGCACCACACCCCTGAGACCCCAGAGTGATGGTATGGTTGAAAGATTCAACCGTACCTTGGCTGAGGAGATCGCCAAGTACTGTCGCAAGGACCAACAGGACTGGGACTTGTGGCTGCCATTTGTCCTGATGGCATACAGGTCAGCCGAGCAGGAAGCTACGGGCGATACACCTGGCCGCCTCATGTTTGGGCGGGAGCTGCGTCTGCCGCTGGATCTGGCGACAGGAAGACCGCCAGGTGAGGAGTTGCCGCCGACCACGCCGGAGTATGTGGCCACGCTGTAGAGGTGGATGGAAGCGACACGGCAGTGTGTGGCCCAGAACCTTCGCGTGGCTGGTCAGGCTATGGCCCGGTGGTACCAACAGCGCTCCCGTGACGCCAACTACGCCGTAGGGGATAAAGTGTGGCTGCATAATCCTCGCAGGAAGCGTGGCCTCGCTCCCAAGCTCCAAAGTCCCTGGGAGGGGCCTTTTACTGTACTAGAGGCTCTCTCGGATGTGACATACAAAATCAACGGTGGTGCCAGGAGGCGGACAATGGTGGTACACGTCGACCGCCTCTGGGCCTTCACTGATCCTGGCCCATTTACGTGTGACCCGGGTGAGGGTGAGGAAGTGGAGAGGGACCATTGTGAGGAAAACCAGACACCCTCTACCTCCCGGAAGGGCAGTGGAGTGAGTGTGACCCTGGCCTCGGCGGAGGTGGACAGTGAAAGTGGCGACAGTGACGCTCAAGGGGACGATGTAGTTGTGCCATCGCCTTTCCACCGCCCCAACAGGTCGCGGAAGAGGCCGGCGTGGCTGGATGACTATGTCGAGGATAGTGACAGTGACGTGGAGTAATAGGCGGGTCGCCTATTTTGTAAAGGAGGGGGTAGTGTTGTGGTGGTGGAGTCACCGGACCTCCCTGGGGATGTAGGGGTCCGTGTGAGGGTTGACAGGTGTCAAGATACGATGACCTACGTATCTGTGTGGGGTGTGTTTGGGGAGATGTGGTTAGTGGTCAGAAGGAGGCCAGGAGTGAGAGAGCCAACACACAAACAGAGGAGTGTTGAGACAAGAGAGTACTACTGTGCACTGTGTTGTCGCCGTGTGCTGTTGTGTGTGCGGTCGTCTTGTGCTGTACTGTCGAGTGTTGAGACAGTGCTGTCGTGCTGTACCCTGTAAGCGGGCTAGGATTAATACACGAGGAAAGGAACAGAGATTTTAGTGTTTGACTAACCTCCCTGTCCCGCTAACCCCCCCTACAAGAACCCAGGAAGACATTCATCTCCTTAGTGTCCCAGGTAAGGAGGTGACGTGGTTGGTGACACCCACCGAAGTGAGTAAAAAGGTGGGTGCCGTAACAATATCAAATAGTATATATACGTACTTTGTACTTACGTATATATAGTACTTTGGGTGCGACATCTAGGCAGTGGTGCCAGATACCTGTGCTCTAGTTTGGCTAAATATACGGCAGGAACTGGCTAAAAATTGGCTAACTTTCGATGGAAATAAGCTAAAAAAAAAAAAAGCGGGTGGGGGGCTAAGTTTTTCAATGCATACATATTACATATCAGAAAGATATAATATTGATTAATTCTATGTTTGACACATCATCTGTAGCCTACTTACATTTAATCCGTGTAATCACAATGTTGGAGTCGGAAAAGTACTCTTAGCGCACTTTATCAGAAGTAACCGTGTCTTTATGGCTATCGGCTAGATTGAATATTTTCTGGCTGAATGTAGCGAAACTAGGCTAAATCTAGCCAGCAAATGGCTAATCTGGAAACACTGGTTGGGAGTCACGCACTGTATCTTGGAGAATGTTATAAACAATTGATCATTGACTCACCTGTATTTCATCTAGATTTGAAGTGGAATCTCGAGGTGTATCTCCATCACCAAGGCAAGCCAAGGCGTGGTAGCACCACAGTCTGGGTAGATACAGATCGTCTGTACCTGCTCCTGACTTCTGCGATGTCTTCATCTCTTTCATCTCTTGGCGATAAAGACCTCTCAATGTATGGAGTTTCTTCATAATCATGTCTGGTGTTATTACACAATTTATTGTATTCGTAAGTTGTTTTATTAGTGTATTAGGCTAGGATCACACATACACGGTTCAGCAATACGTTTCATTGCTATTGGATAGGAACGTACTATATGTTTTCCCGGCGCCACGTATACCCTGAGGCGCACGGACATTACCAGCCAGTTGCTGTGCCACCTCTAATGACGGGTTCATTAGCTAGCCCGTGTGTCCCTTTTCAAAGGGGCACGATAGCCACATACATACATGTACCACCTCAATAAAGGACATAGTTACGCCGCAGAGTATCATTACTCCCGCCCCTGGATATCCTATATGGCGCAGTGATTCGTCACTTTTACCCGCCACACCGGTCCCCTCGCTCGACGCCTAGCAGGCCCTCGACGCCAGTGGTTCCTCGCAGCCTCCAGCCGCTGCTGCAGCAGGCGAGGCAGACCATCAACGAACAGCAGCAGGCCATCACCACGCTGCAGGCCAACATGGCGGCCCTCAGTACCCGCGGCAACGCAACACCTACCTCTCGAGTGCCTCCCTCGGCTGCTCCTGAGAAATACGACTTGGAAATGACGCCAGCAGCCTTCAGGTCTTGGAGACGGTCGATGGAATGCTGGTTCCTCTGCAAATGGCCACAACAGGAGGCGGTCCACCACGTCAGACTCCACTGTGCTCCATCACTGCAGCGCGCTGTGGACGCCAGATTCACCCTCGTCGAGTGGGGCGCCCTGACACAACAGAAGGCGTTAGACGCCATAGGTAAGCTAGTGCTTCGCTCCTCGAACCAGGCAGTACAGTGGGCCGAGTTTTTCAGTGCCAGCCAAGGGCAGGACGAGTGTGTCAGTGATTACTTCATACGGAGCGCTCAGAAGGCTAACGACTACGCGTTCCAGTGTCCCCAGTGCAGTTGCAACCTCTCAGAGTACCTGCTCCTGAAAAAACTAATAATAGGACTGCGTGACACGGGTATGAAACAGCAGGTGTACCAGAAGTGTGACTCTATAGGCAGTGTCGACGCTCTAAGAGCCATGTATTGCGCGTACGAGGCAGCTCGCCAGCACGCCGTGGGCAGGAGTTCATGGCGGGAACCCAGTCGTGCGGCTGGCACCTCACAGGTCGTGGAGGACGAGGATTGTCCACCCGACGTTGCAACCGCCACGGCTGACAAGACGCAGCCCTCGCGCACCTGCTGGAACTGTGGCACCACGTACGCCACTGACAAGGCCTCCTGCCCGGCCAGAGAAGCAGTCTGCCTCGGGTGCCGGAAACGCGGTTGCAGGGGCTCGAAGCGCCCCAACAACGCCATGCCTGCCAACGCCGTCTCAGGTTCCGTGACAACAGCAGGCACACAGGTAACCCGCCAACTCACCGTGAAGGTAACGGTGGCGCTTGAAGGGGGAGCCAAGCACCGCACCGCGGCCGTCGCGGACACTGGGGCCCAAGTGTGTGTCGCCGGGGAGGCCCTGCTGTCTAGCCTCCACATAAAACCCGAGCAGCTGCGGGGGCGGGCGGCCTTGCGGAATGTTGCGGACCTGCCACTACAATGCCTCGGGTCGTGCCGGTGCACCATATCCCTAGGCGGCCTTGTATCAGAGCAGGACGTGTATTTCGTGCCCTCTGCTAAGTCGCTGTTCCTGTCGCTGAGCTCGTGCAAGGGGCTGGGATTAGTGCCTGCCAGCTTTCCCCACCACTCCCAGCTGGCGGTGCAGGCACTAGTGGCAGACGATGCAGTTCCCGAGCTCAGCCGGCCACCCGTGAGACCAGGGGCGACACCATTCCCGCCACACGAGGAGCACGTGCGGCGGCTGGAGGAGTGGCTGCTACAGCACTTCTCGGCCACAACGTTCAACACCACCAGGAATCCGCTACCAGTGATGGAGGGCGAGCCCCACCACATCCACCTGGCGCCCAACGCCGTTCCCCACGCCTGCCACACACCAGCGTCTGTACCGAAGCACTGGGAGGACGAGGTGAAGGCCCAGAAGACATCAGGCGGGGCGTCATCGAGCCCGTCCCGGCAGGGGAGCCCACGGAGTGGTGCTCCCGCATGGTGGTGGTGGCCAAGAAGTCTGGCCAGCCGCGGCGCACCGTGGACTACCAGCGCCTCAACGCCGCGTGCCGGAGGGAGACGCACCACACCCCCGCCCCCTTCGACATGGTTTCTGGAGTCCCCAAGCACTCCTTCAAGACAGTAGCGGACGCCTACTGGGGGTACCACCAAGTGGAATTGGACGAGGAAAGTCGCAGTCTCACCACCTTCATCACCCCGTGAGGACGGTTCAGGTACCGCCAGACCCCCATGGGCCACTGCTCTGCCGGCGACGCGTACACCAAGCGTTTCGATGACGCCATTCAGGGCATTGTGAGGAAGTACAAGTGTGTCGACGACACCCTCCTGTACGACAGCAGCATCGAGGAGGCCTTCTGGCATACCTACGAGTTCCTGACGACCTGTGCGGCCAAGGGGATTACGCTGAAGCCGGATAAATTTCAGTTTGCTCGGAGGGAAGCTGATTTCGTGGGCTTCCGTCTCGGCTGGGACGGGTACAAGCCCACGGATGAGCGCCTCGCGGCCATCAGGAACTTCAGCATGCCAGACAAGCCCTCTATCTCAGACATCAGGTCGTGGTACGGGTTCGTGAATCAGCTCGCCCCCTTCCTCGCCACGGCCCCAATCATGAACAACTTCAGGGAGCTCCTGAAGAAACCATGCGGTAGGTCAGTGTACTGGGACGAACAACTGCAAGAGAAGTTTCGCCGAGCCCAGGACACCATATGCCAGCTTGCCAGGGACGGCCTGGCATACTATGACAAGACACGCCCAACGATAGTCATCACGGACTGGAGCAGGGAAGGCATCGGGTTTGTCATCCTGCAGCAGTACTGCCACTGCTCCTCTGCTGACGCCCCCTTCTGTTGCAAGGCTGGCTGGCGCTTGGCCCTGTGCAGCAGTCGCCACCTCACTGCCGCTGAGGCCGGCTACGACGCAGTGGAGGGAGAAGCTTTAGCCGTGGTGTGGTGCTTCCAAAAAGCCAGGCTGTTCTTGCTGGGATGGCTCGTTAGAAGCTGGTGGCTTGTTAGAAGCTGGTGGCTCGTTAGAACCTGGTGGCTCGTTAGAACCTGGTGGCTTGTTAGAACCTGGTGGCTCGTTAGAACCTGGTAGCTTGTTAGAACCTGGTGGCTCGTTAGAACCTGGTGGCTTGTTAGAACCTGGTGGCTCGTTAGAACCTGGTGGCTTGTTAGAACCTAGTGGCTCGTTAGAACCTGGTGGCTTGTTAGAACCTGGTGGCTCGTTAGAAGCTGGTGGCTCGTTAGAACCTGGTGGCTCGTTAGAACCTGGTGGCTCGTTAGAACCTAGTGGCTCGTTAGAACCTGGTGGCTTGTTAGAACCTGGTGGCTCGTTAGAAGCTGGTGGCTTGTTAGAACCTGGTGGCTCGTTAGAAGCTGGTGGCTCGTTAGAAGCTGGTGGCTCGTTAGAAGCTGGTGGCTCGTTAGAACCTGGTGACTCGTTAGAAGCTGGTGGCTTGTTAGAACCTGGTGGCTCGTTAGAACCTGGTGGCTCGTTAGAAGCTGGTGGCTTGTTAGAACCTGGTGACTCGTTAGAAGCTGGTGGCTCGTTAGAACCTGGTGACTCGTTAGAACCTGGTGACTCGTTAGAAGCTGGTGGCTCGTTAGAAGCTGGTGGCTCGTTAGAACCTGGTGACTCGTTAGAAGCTGGTGGCTCGTTAGAACCTGGTGACTCGTTAGAACCTGGTGACTCGTTAGAAGCTGGTGGCTCGCTAGAACCTGGTGGCTCGTTAGAAGCTGGTGGCTCGTTAGAGCCTGGTGGCTCGTTAGAAGCTGGTGGCTCGTTAGAACCTGGTGGCTCGTTAGAACCTGGTGACTCGTTAGAACCTGGTGGCTCGTTAGAAGCTGGTGGCTCGTTAGAACCTGGTGGCTCGTTAGAACCTGGTGACTCGTTAGAAGCTGGTGGCTCGTTAGAACCTGGTGGCTCGTTAGAACCTGGTGGCTCGTTAGAACCTGGTGGCTCGTTAGAACCTGGTGGCTCGTTAGAACCTGGTGGCTCGTTAGAACCTGGTGGCTCGTTAGAAGCTGGTGGCTCGTTAGAAGCTGGTGGCTCGTTAGAACCTGGTGGCTCGTTAGAAGCTGGTGGCTCGTTAGAACCTGGTGGCTCGTTAGAAGCCGGTGGCTCGTTAGAACCTGGTGGCTCGTTAGAACCTGGTGGCTTGTTAGAACCTAGTGGCTCGTTAGAAGCTGGTGGCTCGTTAGAAGCTGGTCGCTCGTTAGAAGCTGGTGGCTCGTTAGAACCTGGTGGCTCGTTAGAACCTGGTGACTCGTTAGAAGCTGGTGGCTCGTTAAAACCTGGTGGCTCGTTAGAAGCTGGTGGCTCGTTAGAACCTGGTGGCTCGTTAGAACCTGGTGGCTCGTTAGAACCTGGTGGCTCCTTAGAAGCTGGTGGCTCGTTAGAACCTGGTGGCTCGTTAGAAGCTGGTGGCTCGTTAGAACCTGGTGGCTCGTTAGAACCTGGTGGGTCGTTAGAACCTGGTGGCTCGTTAGAACCTGGTGGCTCGTTAGAAGCTGGTGGCTCGTTAGAACCTGGTGGCTCGTTAGAAGCTGGTGGCTCGTTAGAACCTGGTGGCTCGTTAGAACCTGGTGGCTCGTTAGAAGCTGGTGGCTCGTTAGAAGCTGGTGGCTCGTTAGAACCCGGTGGCTCGTTAGAACCTGGTGGCTCGTTAGAAGCTGGTGGCTCGTTAGAACCTGGTGGCTCGTTAGAACCTGGTGGCTCGTTAGAAGCTGGTGGCTCGTTAGAACCTGGTGGCTCGTTAGAACCTGGTGGCGCGTTAGAAGCTGGTGGCGCGTTAGAAGCTGGTGGCTCGTTAGAACCTGGTGGCTCGTTAGAACCTGGTGGCTCGTTAGAACCTGGTGGCGGGTTAGAAGCTGGTGGCGGGTTAGAAGCTGGTGGCTCGTTAGAAGCTGGTGGCTCGTTAGAAGCTGGAGGCTCGTTAGAAGCTGGTGCCTCGTTAGAACCTGGTGGCTCGTTAGAACCTGGTGACTCGTTAGAAGCTGGTGGCTCGTTAGAAGCTGGTGGCTCGTTAGAAGCTGGTGGCTCGTTAGAAGCTGGAGGCTCGTTAGAAGCTGGTGGCTCGTTAGAACCTGGTGTCTCGTTAGAACCTGGTGGCTCGTTAGAACCTGGTGGCTCGTTAGAACCTGGTGGCTCGTTAGAACCTGGTGGCTCGTTAGAAGCTGGTGGCTCGTTAGAACCTGGTGGCTCGTTAGAACCTGGTGGCTCGTTAGAAGCTGGTGGCTCGTTAGAACCTGGTGGCTCGTTAGAACCTGGTGGCTCGTTAGAAGCTGGTGGCGCGTTAGAACCTGGTGGCGCGTTAGAACCTGGTGGCGCGTTAGAAGCTGGTGGCGCGTTAGAAGCTGGTGGCGCGTTAGAAGCTGGTGGCTCGTTAGAACCTGGTGGCGCGTTAGAACCTGGTGGCGCGTTAGAACCTGGTGGCGCGTTAGAAGCTGGTGGCGCGTTAGAAGCTGGTGGCTCGTTAGAACCTGGTGGCTCGTTAGAACCTGGTGGCTCGTTAGAACCTGGTGGCTCGTTAGAACCTGGTGGCGCGTTAAAACCTGGTGGCGCGTTAGAACCTGGTGGCGCGTTAGAAGCTGGTGGCGCGTTAGAACCTGGTGGCGCGTTAGAAGCTGGTGGCGCGTTAGAAGCTGGAGGCTCGTTAGAAGCTGGTGGCTCGTTAGAACCTGGTGGCTCGTTAGAACCTGGTGGCTCGTTAGAACCTGGTGGCTCGTTAGAAGCTGGTGGCTCGTTAGAACCTGGTGGCTCGTTAGAACCTGGTGGCGCGTTAGAACCTGGTGGCGCGTTAGAAGCTGGTGGCGCGTTAGAACCTGGTGCCCTCGTTAGAAGCTGGTGGCTCGTTAGAAGCTGGTGGCTTGTTAGAACCTGGTGACTCGTTAGAAGCTGGTGGCTCGTTAGAACCTGGTGACTCGTTAGAACCTGGTGACTCGTTAGAAGCTGGTGGCTCGTTAGAAGCTGGTGGCTCGTTAGAACCTGGTGACTCGTTAGAAGCTGGTGGCTCGTTAGAACCTGGTGACTCGTTAGAACCTGGTGACTCGTTAGAAGCTGGTGGCTCGCTAGAACCTGGTGGCTCGTTAGAGCCTGGTGGCTCGTTAGAAGCTGGTGGCTCGTTAGAACCTGGTGGCTCGTTAGAACCTGGTGACTCGTTAGAAGCTGGTGGCTCGTTAGAAGCTGGTGGCTCGTTAGAACCTGGTGGCTCGTTAGAACCTGGTGACTCGTTAGAAGCTGGTGGCTCGTTAGAACCTGGTGGCTCGTTAGAACCTGGTGGCTCGTTAGAACCTGGTGGCTCGTTAGAACCTGGTGGCTCGTTAGAAGCTGGTGGCTCGTTAGAAGCTGGTGGCTCGTTAGAACCTGGTGGCTCGTTAGAAGCTGGTGGCTCGTTAGAACCTGGTGGCTCGTTAGAAGCTGGTGGCTCGTTAGAACCTGGTGGCTCGTTAGAACCTGGTGGCTCGTTAGAACCTGGTGGCTCGTTAGAAGCTGGTGGCTCGTTAGAAGCTGGTGGCTCATTAGAAGCTGGTCGCTCGTTAGAAGCTGGTGGCTCGTTAGAACCTGGTGGCTCGTTAGAACCTGGTGACTCGTTAGAAGCTGGTGGCTCGTTAAAACCTGGTGGCTCGTTAGAAGCTGGTGGCTCGTTAGAACCTGGTGGCTCGTTAGAACCTGGTGGCTCGTTAGAACCTGGTGGCTCCTTAGAAGCTGGTGGCTCGTTAGAAGCTGGTGGCTCGTTAGAAGCTGGTGGCTCGTTAGAACCTGGTGGCTCGTTAGAACCTGGTGGGTCGTTAGAACCTGGTGGCTCGTTAGAACCTGGTGGCTCGTTAGAAGCTGGTGGCTCGTTAGAACCTGGTGGCTCGTTAGAACCTGGTGGCTCGTTAGAACCTGGTGGCTCGTTAGAACCTGGTGGCTCGTTAGAACCTGGTGGCTCGTTAGAACCTGGTGGCTCGTTAGAACCTGGTGGCTCGTTAGAACCTGGTGGCTCGTTAGAACCTGGTGGCTCGTTAGAACCTGGTGGCTCGTTAGAAGCTGGTGGCGCGTTAGAAGCTGGTGGCTCGTTAGAACCTGGTGGCTCGTTAGAACCTGGTGGCTCGTTAGAACCTGGTGGCGGGTTAGAAGCTGGTGGCGGGTTAGAAGCTGGTGGCTCGTTAGAAGCTGGAGGCTCGTTAGAAGCTGGTGCCTCGTTAGAACCTGGTGGCTCGTTAGAACCTGGTGACTCGTTAGAAGCTGGTGGCTCGTTAGAAGCTGGTGGCTCGTTAGAAGCTGGTGGCTCGTTAGAAGCTGGAGGCTCGTTAGAAGCTGGTGGCTCGTTAGAACCTGGTGTCTCGTTAGAACCTGGTGGCTCGTTAGAACCTGGTGGCTCGTTAGAACCTGGTGGCTCGTTAGAACCTGGTGGCTCGTTAGAAGCTGGTGGCTCGTTAGAACCTGGTGGCTCGTTAGAACCTGGTGGCTCGTTAGAACCTGGTGGCTCGTTAGAAGCTGGTGGCTCGTTAGAACCTGGTGGCTCGTTAGAACCTGGTGGCGCGTTAGAAGCTGTTGGCGCGTTAGAACCTGGTGGCGCGTTAGAACCTGGTGGCGCGTTAGAAGCTGGTGGCGCGTTAGAAGCTGGTGGCTCGTTAGAACCTGGTGGCTCGTTAGAACCTGGTGGCGCGTTAGAACCTGGTGGCGCGTTAGAAGCTGGTGGCGCGTTAGAAGCTGGTGGCTCGTTAGAACCTGGTGGCTCGTTAGAACCTGGTGGCTCGTTAGAACCTGGTGGCTCGTTAGAAGCTGGTGGCTCGTTAGAACCTGGTGGCGCGTTAAAACCTGGTGGCGCGTTAGAACCTGGTGGCGCGTTAGAAGCTGGTGGCGCGTTAGAACCTGGTGGCGCGTTAGAAGCTGGTGGCGCGTTAGAAGCTGGAGGCTCGTTAGAAGATGGTGGCTCGTTAGAACCTGGTGGCTCGTTAGAACCTGGTGGCTCGTTAGAAGCTGGTGGCTCGTTAGAACCTGGTGGCTCGTTAGAACCTGGTGGCGCGTTAGAACCTGTTGGCGCGTTAGAAGCTGGTGGCGCGTTAGAACCTGGTGCCCTCGTTAGAAGCTGGTGGCTCGTTAGAAGCTGGTGGCTCGTTAGAAGCTGGTGGCTCGTTAGAAGCTGGAGGCTCGTTAGAAGCTGGTGGCTCGTTAGAACCTGGTGGCTCGTTAGAACCTGGTGACTCGTTAGAACCTGGTGGCTCGTTAGAACCTGGTGGCTCGTTATAACCTGGTGGCTCATTAGAAACTGGTGGCTCGTCAGAACCTGGTGGCTCGTCAGAACCTGGTGACTCGTTAGAAGCTGGTGGCTCGTCAGAACCTGGTGGCTCGTCAGAACCTGGTGGCTCGTTAGAACCTGGTGGCTCATTAGAACCTGGTGGCTCGTCAGAACCTGGTGGCTCGTTAGAAGGTGGTGGCTCGTTAGAACCTGGTGGCTCGTCAGAACCTGGTGGCTCGTCAGAACCTGGTGGCTTGTTAGAACCTGGTGGCTCGTTAGAACCTGGTGGCTCGTTAGAACCTGGTGGCTCGTTAGAAGCTGGTGGCTCGTTAGAACCTGGTGGCTCGTCAGAACCTGGTGGCTCGTCAGAAGCTGGTGGCTCGTTAGAAGGTGGTGGCTCGTTAGAAGCTGGTGGCTCGTTAGAATTTGGTGGCTCGTTAGAACCTGGTGGCTCGTTAGAACCTTGTGGCTCGTTAGAACCTGATGGCTCGTTAGAAGCTGGTGGCTCGTTAGAACCTGGTGACTCGTTAGAAGCTGGTAGCTCGTTAGAACCTGGTGACTCGTTAGAACCTGGTGACTCGTTAGAAGCTGGTGGCTCGTTAGAACCTGGTGGCTCGTTAGAACCTGGTGACTCGTTAGAAGCTGGTGGCTCGTTAGAACCTGGTGGTTCGTTAGAAGCTGGTGGCGGGTTAGAAGCTGGTGGCGGGTTAGAAGCTGGTGGCGGGTTAGAAGCTGGTGGCTCGTTAGAAGCTGGTGGTTCGTTAGAAGCTGGAGGCTCGTTAGAAGCTGGTGCCTCGTTAGAACCTGGTGGCTCGTTAGAACCTGGTGACTCATTAGAAGCTGGTGGCTCGTTAGAAGCTGGTGGCTCGTTAGAAGCTGGTGGCTCGTTAGAAGCTGGAGGCTCGTTAGAAGCTGGTGGCTCGTTAGAACCTGGTGTCTTGTTAGAACCTGGTGGCTCGTTAGAACCTGGTGGCTCGTTAGAACCTGGTGGCTCGTTAGAACCTGGTGGCTCGTTAGAACCTGGTGGCTCGTTAGAACCTGGTGGCTCGTTAGAACCTGGTGGCTCGTTAGAACCTGGTGGCTCGTTAGAAGCTGGTGGCGCGTTAGAACCTGGTGGCGCGTTAGAACCTGGTGGCGCGTTAGAAGCTGGTGGCGCGTTAGAAGCTGGTGGCTCGTTAGAACCTGGTGGCTCGTTAGAACCTGGTGGCGCGTTAGAACCTGGTGGCGCGTTAGAAGCTGGTGGCGCGTTAGAAGCTGGTGGCTCGTTAGAACCTGGTGGCTCGTTAGAACCTGGTGGCTCGTTAGAAGCTGGTGGCTCGTTAGAACCTGGTGGCGCGTTAAAACCTGGTGGCGCGTTAGAACCTGGTGGCGCGTTAGAAGCTGGTGGCGCGTTAGAACCTGGTGGCGCGTTAGAAGCTGGTGGCGCGTTAGAAGCTGGTGGGGCGTTAGAAGCTGGAGGCTCGTTAGAAGATGGTGGCTCGTTAGAACCTGGTGGCTCGTTAGAACCTGGTGGCTCGTTAGAACCTGGTGGCTCGTTAGAACCTGGTGACTCGTTAGAACCTGGTGGCTCGTTAGAACCTGGTGGCTCGTTATAACCTGGTGGCTCATTAGAAACTGGTGGCTCGTCAGAACCTGGTGGCTCGTCAGAACCTGGTGACTCGTTAGAAGCTGGTGGCTCGTCAGAACCTGGTGGCTCGTCAGAACCTGGTGGCTCGTTAGAACCTGGTGGCTCATTAGAACCTGGTGGCTCGTCAGAACCTGGTGACTCGTTAGAAGCTGGTGGCTCGTCAGAACCTGGTGGCTCGTCAGAACCTGGTGGCTCGTTAGAAGGTGGTGGCTCGTTAGAACCTGGTGGCTCGTCAGAACCTGGTGGCTCGTCAGAACCTGGTGGCTTGTTAGAACCTGGTGGCTTGTCAGAACCTGGTGGCTCGTCAGAAGCTGGTGGCTCGTTAGAAGGTGGTGGCTCGTTAGAAGCTGGTGGCTCGTTAGAATTTGGTGGCTCGTTAGAACCTGGTGGCTCGTTAGAACCTGGTGGCTCGTTAGAACCTGGTGGCTCGTTAGAAGCTGGTGGCTCGTTAGAACCTGGTGACTCGTTAGAAGCTGGTAGCTCGTTAGAACCTGGTGACTCGTTAGAACCTGGTGACTCGTTAGAAGCTGGTGGCTCGTTAGAACCTGGTGGCTCGTTAGAACCTGGTGACTCGTTAGAAGCTGGTGGCTCGTTAGAACCTGGTGGTTCGTTAGAAGCTGGTGGCGGGTTAGAAGCTGGTGGCGGGTTAGAAGCTGGTGGCGGGTTAGAAGCTGGTGGCTCGTTAGAAGCTGGTGGTTCGTTAGAAGCTGGAGGCTCGTTAGAAGCTGGTGCCTCGTTAGAACCTGGTGGCTCGTTAGAACCTGGTGACTCGTTAGAAGCTGGTGGCTTGTTAGAAGCTGGTGGCTCGTTAGAAGCTGGTGGCTCGTTAGAAGCTGGTGGCTCGTTAGAACCTGGTGTCTTGTTAGAACCTGGTGGCTCGTTAGAACCTGGTGGCTCGTTAGAACCTGGTGGCTCGTTAGAACCTGGTGGCTCGTTAGAACCTGGTGGCTCGTTAGAACCTGGTGGCTCGTTAGAAGCTGGTGGCTCGTTAGAACCTGGTGGCTCGTTAGAACCTGGTGGCTCGTTAGAAGCTGGTGGCTCGTTAGAACCTGGTGGCTCGTTAGAACCTGGTGGCTCGTTAGAAGCTGGTGGCGCGTTAGAACCTGGTGGCGCGTTAGAACCTGGTGGCGCGTTAGAAGCTGGTGGCGCGTTAGAAGCTGGTGGCTCGTTAGAACCTGGTGGCTCGTTAGAACCTGGTGGCGCGTTAGAACCTGGTGGCGCGTTAGAAGCTGGTGGCGCGTTAGAAGCTGGTGGCTCGTTAGAACCTGGTGGCTCGTTAGAACCTGGTGGCTCGTTAGAAGCTGGTGGCTCGTTAGAACCTGGTGGCGCGTTAAAACCTGGTGGCGCGTTAGAACCTGGTGGCGCGTTAGAAGCTGGTGGCGCGTTAGAACCTGGTGGCGCGTTAGAAGCTGGTGGCGCGTTAGAAGCTGGTGGCGCGTTAGAAGCTGGAGGCTCGTTAGAAGATGGTGGCTCGGTAGAACCTGGTGGCTCGTTAGAACCTGGTGGCTCGTTAGAACCTGGTGGCTCGTTAGAACCTGGTGGCTCGTTAGAACCTGGTGACTCGTTAGAACCTGGTGGCTCGTTAGAACCTGGTGGCTCGTTATAACCTGGTGGCTCATTAGAAACTGGTGGCTCGTCAGAACCTGGTGGCTCGTCAGAACCTGGTGACTCGTTAGAAGCTGGTGGCTCGTCAGAACCCTGGTGGCTCGTCAGAACCTGGTGGCTCGTTAGAACCTGGTGGCTCATTAGAACCTGGTGGCTCGTCAGAACCTGGTGACTCGTTAGAAGCTGGTGGCTCGTCAGAACCTGGTGGCTCGTCAGGACCTGGTGGCTCGTTAGAAGGTGGTGGCTCGTTAGAACCTGGTGGCTCGTCAGAACCTGGTGGCTCGTCAGAACCTGGTGGCTTGTTAGAACCTGGTGGCTCGTCAGAACCTGGTGGCTCGTCAGAAGCTGGTGGCTCGTTAGAAGGTGGTGGCTCGTTAGAAGCTGGTGGCTCGTTAGAATTTGGTGGCTCGTTAGAACCTGGTGGCTCGTTAGAACCTGGTGGCTCGTTAGAACCTGGTGGCTCGTTAGAAGCTGGTGGCTCGTTAGAACCTGGTGACTCGTTAGAAGCTGGTAGCTCGTTAGAACCTGGTGACTCGTTAGAACCTGGTGACTCGTTAGAAGCTGGTGGCTCGTTAGAACCTGGTGGCTCGTTAGAACCTGGTGACTCGTTAGAAGCTGGTGGCTCGTTAGAACCTGGTGGCTCGTTAGAAGCTGGTGGCGGGTTAGAAGCTGGTGGCGGGTTAGAAGCTGGTGGCGGGTTAGAAGCTGGTGGCTCGTTAGAAGCTGGTGGCTCGTTAGAAGCTGGAGGCTCGTTAGAAGCTGGTGCCTCGTTAGAACCTGGTGGCTCGTTAGAACCTGGTGACTCGTTAGAAGCTGGTGGCTCGTTAGAAGCTGGTGGCTCGTTAGAAGCTGGTGGCTCGTTAGAAGCTGGAGGCTCGTTAGAAGCTGGTGGCTCGTTAGAACCTGGTGTCTTGTTAGAACCTGGTGGCTCGTTAGAACCTGGTGGCTCGTTAGAACCTGGTGGCTCGTTAGAACCTGGTGGCTCGTTAGAACCTGGTGGCTCGTTAGAACCTGGTGGCTCGTTAGAACCTGGTGGCTCGTTAGAACCTGGTGGCTCGTTAGAAGCTGGTGGCTCGTTAGAACCTGGTGGCTCGTTAGAAGCTGGTGGCGCGTTAGAACCTGGTGGCGCGTTAGAACCTGGTGGCGCGTTAGAAGCTGGTGGCGCGTTAGAAGCTGGTGGCTCGTTAGAACCTGGTGGCTCGTTAGAACCTGGTGGCGCGTTAGAACCTGGTGGCGCGTTAGAAGCTGGTGGCGCGTTAGAAGCTGGTGGCTCGTTAGAACCTGGTGGCTCGTTAGAACCTGGTGGCTCGTTAGAAGCTGGTGGCTCGTTAGAAGCTGGTGGCTCGTTAGAACCTGGTGGCGCGTTAAAACCTGGTGGCGCGTTAGAACCTGGTGGCGCGTTAGAAGCTGGTGGCGCGTTAGAAGCTGGTGGCGCGTTAGAAGCTGGTGGCGCGTTAGAAGCTGGTGGCGCGTTAGAAGCTGGAGGCTCGTTAGAAGATGGTGGCTCGTTAGAACCTGGTGGCTCGTTAGAACCTGGTGGCTCGTTAGAAGCTGGTGGCTCGTTAGAACCTGGTGGCGCGTTAGAACCTGGTGGCGCGTTAGAACCTGGTGGCGCGTTAGAAGCTGGTGGCGCGTTAGAACCTGGTGCCCTCGTTAGAAGCTGGTGGCTCGTTAGAAGCTGGTGGCTCGTTAGAAGCTGGTGGCTCGTTAGAAGCTGGAGGCTCGTTAGAAGCTGGTGGCTCGTTAGAACCTGGTGGCTCGTTAGAACCTGGTGGCTCGTTAGAACCTGGTGACTCGTTAGAACCTGGTGGCTCGTTAGAACCTGGTGGCTCGTTATAACCTGGTGGCTCATTAGAAACTGGTGGCTCGTCAGAACCTGGTGGCTCGTCAGAACCTGGTGACTCGTTAGAAGCTGGTGGCTCGTCAGAACCTGGTGGCTCGTCAGAACCTGGTGGCTCGTTAGAACCTGGTGGCTCATTAGAACCTGGTGGCTCGTCAGAACCTGGTGACTCGTTAGAAGCTGGTGGCTCGTCAGAACCTGGTGGCTCGTCAGAACCTGGTGGCTCGTTAGAAGGTGTTGGCTCGTTAGAACCTGGTGGCTCGTCAGAACCTGGTGGCTCGTCAGAACCTGGTGGCTTGTTAGAACCTGGTGGCTCGTCAGAACCTGGTGGCTCGTCAGAAGCTGGTGGCTCGTTAGAAGCTGGTGGCTCGTTAGAATTTGGTGGCTCGTTAGAACCTGGTGGCTCGTTAGAACCTGGTGGCTCGTTAGAACCTGGTGGCTCGTTAGAAGCTGGTGGCTCGTTAGAACCTGGTGACTCGTTAGAAGCTGGTAGCTCGTTAGAACCTGGTGACTCGTTAGAACCTGGTGACTCGTTAGAAGCTGGTGGCTCGTTAGAACCTGGTGGCTCGTTAGAACCTGGTGACTCGTTAGAAGCTGGTGGCTCGTTAGAACCTGGTGGTTCGTTAGAAGCTGGTGGCTCGTTAGAACCTGGTGACTCGTTAGAACCTGGTGACTCGTTAGAAGCTGGTGGCTCGTTAGAACCTGGTGGCTCGTTAGAAGCTGGTGGCTCGTTAGAACCTGGTGGCTCGTTAGAACCTGGTGGCTCGTTAGAAGCTGGTGGCTCGTTAGAAGCTGGTGGCTCGTTAGAAGATGGTGGCTCGTTAGAAGATGGTGGCTCGTTAGAACCTGGTGGCTCGTTAGAACCTGGTGGCTCGTTAGAACCTGGTGGCTCGTTAGAAGCTGGTGGCTCGTTAGAACCTGGTGGCTCGTTAGAACCTGGTGGCTCGTTAGAAGCTGGTGGCTCGTTAGAACCTGGTGGCTCGTTAGAACCTGGTGGCTCGTTAGAAGCTGGTGGCTCGTTAGAACCTGGTGGCTCGTTAGAAGCTGGTGGCTCGTTAGAACCTGGTGGCTCGTTAGAAGCTGGTGGCTCGTTAAAACCTGGTGGCTCGTTAGAAGCTGGTGGCTCGTTAGAACCTGGTGGCTCGTTAGAAGCTGGTGGCTCGTTAGAAGCTGGTGGCTCGTTAGAACCTGGTGGCTCGTTAGAACCTGGTGGCTCGTTAGAAGCCGGGGGCTCGTTAGAAGCTGGCGGCTCGTTAGAACCTGGCGTCTCGTTAGAACCTGGTGGCTCGTTAGAACCTGGTGGCTCGTTAGAAGCTGGTGGCTCGTTAGAACTTGGTGGCTCGTTAGAACCTGGTGGCTCGTTAGAACCTGGTGGCTCGTTAGAACCTGGTGGCTCGTTAGAAGCTGGTGGCTCGTTAGAACCTGGTGGCTCGTTAGAACCTGGTGGCGCGTTAGAACCTGGTGGCGCGTTAGAAGCTGGTGGCGCGTTAGAACCTGGTGGCGCGTTAGAAGCTGGTGGCGCGTTAGAAGCTGGTGGCGCGTTAGAACCCGGTGGCGGGTTAGAAGCCGGTGGCTCGTTAGAACCTGGTGGCTCGTTAGAAGCTGGTGGCTCGTTAGAAGCTGGTGGCTCGTTAGAAGCTGGTGGCTCGTTAGAAGCTGGAGGCTCGTTAGAAGCTGGTGGCTCGTTAGAACCTGGTGGCTCGTTAGAAGCTGATGGCTCGTTAAAACCTGGTGGCTCGTTAGAAGCTGGTGGCTCGTTAGAAGCTGGTGGCTCGTTAGAACCTGGTGGCTCGTTAGAACCCTGTGACTCGTTAGAAGCTGGTGGCTCGTTAGAACCTGGTGGCTCGTTAGAACCTGGTGGCTCGTTAGAACCTGGTGACTCGTTAGAACCTGGTGGCGCATTAGAACCTGGTGACTCGTTAGAAGCTGGTGGCTCGTTAGAAACTGGTGGCTCGTTAGAACCTGGTGGCTCGTTAGAACCTGGTGACTCGTTAGAACCTGGTGGCGCGTTAGAACCTGGTGGCGCGTTAGAACCTGGTGGCGCGTTAGAAGCTGGTGGCGCGTTAGAACCTGGTGGCGCGTTAGAAGCTGGTGGCTCGTTAGAACCTGGTGGCGCGTTAGAACCTGGTGGCGCGTTAGAAGCTGGTGGCGCGTTAGAACCTGGTGGCGCGTTAGAAGCTGGTGGCGCGTTAGAACCTGGTGGCGCGTTAGAAGCTGGTGGCGCGTTAGAACCTGGTGGCGCGTTAGAACCTGGTGGCGGGTTAGAAGCTGGTGGCTCGTTAGAACCTGGTGGCTCGTTAGAACCTGGTGGCTCGTTAGAAGCTGGAGGCTCGTTAGAAGCTGGTGGCTCGTTAGAACCTGGTGGCTCGTTAGAACCTGATGACTCGTTAGAACCTGGTGGCTCGTTAGAACCTGGTGGCTCGTTAGAAGCTGGTGGCTCGTTAGAACCTGGTGGCTCGGGTGAACCTGGTGGCTCGTCAGAACCTGGTGGCTCGTCAGAACCTGGTGGCTCGTTAGAACCTGGTGGCTCGTTAGAACCTGGTGGCTCGTCAGAACCTGGTGGCTCGTTAGAAGCTGGTGGCTCGTTAGAACCTGGTGGCTCGTTAGAAGCTGGTGGCTCGTTAGAATTTGGTGGCTCGTTAGAACCTGGTGGCTCGTTAGAACCTGGTGGCTTGTTAGAAGCTGGTGGCTCGTTAGAACCTGGTGGCTTGTTAGAAGCTGGTGGCTCGTTAGAACCTGGTGGCTCGTTAGAAGCTGGTGGCTCGTTAGAAGCTGGTGGCTCGTTAGAACCTGGTGGCTCGTTAGAAGCTGGTGGCTCGTTAGAACCTGGTGGCTCGTTAGAACCTGGTGGCTCATTAGAACCTGCGAGCCTGTTGGCTCGTTAGAAGCTGGTGGCTGGTTAGCTTCCTTGATCGAGCTCCAGAGTTGCCAGATTTTGGTATGAATTTGCTGGATAGTATTATCTGTTGTTTGTGTATTCCACTTCACCCTTATTATAAAAGTTGTTTGATTTCACTAAACTACACAAACTATTATGATTAGAAAAAAGATAGAACAGTAGAAGACTCGTCTCCAACCTCATATATTCAGCTGAAACTGGGCAGAAAAGTAAAGATATCATGTAGTAGTGAAAAACTACCTGGAATTTAAAAGTGAGAAAAATGTTGTAATCTACAAAACTAATTTTATAGATGAGTCTGAAGAACAGGCCCGAAAATATATATATATATATATATATATATATATATATATATATATATATATATATATACACTGAAATGAACAGTGCCATCTGGGAATTTGATATAAAGTAATTATCAAGAAATATATATAAGTTTTGACAGTATCTGAGTTGGCAGCGTTGGAGGGTAGTCTATTTCAAATATTGACAGCACGATTAAAGCAAAAGTATTGGGCTTCGTTAGTTTCAAAGCATTTCCCAATTATTGTGTAACCTTTGTTTCTTGTGATGTTAGAATGGTCCACTATGAAATAGACGTCTGGGTTTACGTTCATGAATAGTTTGAACATTGTAAAAAATGCAATCCTTTTAAAGTCAAGATATAGAATGTTGACTCTGCTTTGGTTCATAAGACATAAACGATTATTTCTGAAACCATGTTGTGAATCTTTAACGTTTGTGTTTTTCTATATATATTCTACTGTTTTTCTCTTATAGTGGATTCTATTAATATACCTACAAATGATGTTAGGCTAATGAGTCGGTGTTCCTTTACTCTAGTCCACCCTGTGTATTGGGACAAACAAAATACCATTCAAGTTCAAACAATCTTTAATATATAAAAAAAG
>JAPQNM010002045.1:100000-107500 GCA_029783475.1 Metacarcinus magister | reverse complement strand
AGAGACGACGCATGGAGGAAGTATAGAAAGAGAATAGATAATTTATCAAGAAATGAATATCCAAGAGCTAGGAACGACTACGTAAGGACCCGGAGGGAAGAAGAAAGAAATTTTGAGAAATCCATAATAGATAAATGTAAAGAGGAACCCAAACTATTTTATAGATTTGTTAATGGAAAATTGAAACAAAGAGAAGGAATTGATAAAATAAAAGTGTCAGATACTGTGTATGAGGATCCAAAGATGCAAGCTGAAATTATGAACAAGTGTTTTCAAGGAGTCTTTACAAAAGAAAAGGAATTTAATAACATTGAAGGAGTAAAAAGGCAAACAACTTTGAGCAATATAGTAACGAATGAGCAGGAAATACTGAAAATGCTAGAAAGCCTAGATGTTAGAAAAGCAGTGGGACCAGATGGAGTCTCCAACTGGATACTGAAGGAATGCCGTCATCAACTGGTAGATAAATTGCATGATATGATAATGTGCTCTGTAAGGAAAGGAAAAATACCCAAGGAATGGAAACAAGCAACCATTGTACCTATATACAAGGGAGGTAGTAAGGAAGATCCTCTGAGTTATAGACCAGTGTCTCTAACCAGTCTTGTGGGCAAGCTCTGTGAAAGAATCATCAAAGAAAGATGGGTGGCATATTTGGAAAAGAATGAGATAGTTTCTGAGAGACAATTCGGATTTAGAAGTGGAAGCTCATGTGTTTCCAACTTATTATGCTTCTACTCAAGGGTGATAGACATAATACAGGAAAGAGATGGGTGGGTTGACTGTGCTTACTTGGACTTAAAGAAAGCATTTGATAAGGTGCCACACACAAGACTCTTGTAGAAATTGAAATATGAGGGAGGACTGGATGGCGCTCTACTGACATGGATGGAGGACTTTCTGAGAGGAAGGAAAATGAGGACTGGGGTGAGGGATTGTGTCTCAGATTGGAGGGATGTGAGCAGTGGAGTGCCGCAAGGAGCAGTTCTGGCACCAATAATGTTTCTGATATATGTGAATGGCTTAATTGATGGCATAGGTAGTTATGCAAGCCTATTTGCAGGTGATGTGAAAATCATGAAGAGGATAGAACGAAGAGAAGACTGCATGATGTTACAGGATGATCTGAACAAGATCTTTGAGTGGAGTCAACGTTGGGAAATGGAATTTAATACTAGGAAATGCAAAGTTCTGAGAATGGGCAAGAGTACCAAGAGAATAGAAGCGGAGTATAAAATGGGAGATGCAGTGCTCCAAGAAGCAAGTGATGAAAAAGACCTAGGAGTAATAGTACAGGATGATTTGTCCCCTAGAAAACACATTAGCAAGGTTGTTGGAGTAACATACAGACTTATTACTAAGATCAAGACAGCTTTTACATATATGGACGAGGAAATGTTGAAGAAACTGATCGTGTCTATGATTCGTCTGCAACTTGAATATGCCACGTTGGCGTGGTCCCCACACAAAAAGAAAGATATAACAAGAATTGAGAGAATTCAAAGAGCAGCAACAAGACTGGCTCCAAGTCTAATAAATCTAACTTATGAGGAAAGATTGGATAAGTTGGGACTGATCTCATTAGAAAAAAGGAGAGAAAGGGGAGACTTGATAGCGGTGTATAGAACAATGAATGGAATGGATAGACTTGACAGGGATGATTTGTTTGTGTGGGACACGAGAAATACAAGGGGACATGGTAAGAGACTGAAGAAGACAAGGTGCTTGCAAGACGTCAAAAAATATAGTTTTCCACACAGATGCATTGATACTTGGAATGGACTGGATAGTGAGACGGTGGAAGCGAGGTGTGTGCATGAATTTAAAGCTAAAATTGATAAAGAAAGATATGGAGACGGAACCCCACGAGTGTGAGCTCATTTCCCGTAAACTACAACTAGGTAAATACACACACACACACACACACACACACACCTGGGTTAGGGCCGAAGAGAAGTGATTGCAGTTTTTGTTCATAAGGTGGTAGCGATCACCTCGGAATTCCTTGCCAAGCTCTGCCACGATGCGCTTGGTGTCGTCCTCCGTGAAGTCAGTGTAACCCAAGTGAATGCTCTGCCTGTGTGTGGGAAACAGGTGTGGGTGGAGGGTTTCATGGGGGACTAATACATACACTAACATAGATATATTAACAGATGGACGAAAAGATAGATATATAGATACACATATGATAACCTAACCTAACCTATGGGTGGATGGGTTCATGGGGGACTAATACATACACTAAGATAGATGGACGAAAAGATACATAGATACACATATAGACAAATAGATTGATAGGTACACAGATATATAAAAAGAAAGAGAGATAGATAGATATAAATATATATATATATATATATATATATATATATATATATATATATATATACACAAATATTTACATAGACAGATAGTTTATATATAAAGAAACAATGGTAAATAGATACACACTTATACAGAACAATAGTTAGACAAACATATTCCAGTTTACCTCAGCTAAAACTTCCTATCTCACCTCTCCATCTAGTTGTCTGTTGCCTTGCCTTCTTTCACGTTCCCTTCCCTATATCACTATTCTGTGTATCTTACATCATATACCTTTGTGGGCGGTAGACATTGATGGAGGCTTATTGATGGTCTGCCTCCGCCTGTTAGTGGCTCAGATTATTAGATATTTTATAGTGACGCCTCTAATCTAATTTCTCACGTTTTCTCTGATGATGAGTGCGAGAGAGGCTTAACTGCTGCACTGTCACAAAGCATATAAACATTGCAGGTCCCGTTTTGAGGACAGTATGGCAGCAATTTTGGGTAAACTTTGGCCACTCGGCGGTAATAACAAAGATGGAAGAGTGGCCAACGGATATCAGGGGATCGAACCCGGGACCCTTGGTTGTCATGGCCGCACGCTGACCACTGCACTACCGCCTACATCTGTTCAGCCCACGTACTACACTATATTAATTGTTGTCAAGATATCATAACTTTGGTCTAATCCCTAATCCATGATGTTCTCTTCCTATCTCTTCTATGCACAGATTTCTATGTCATCAACACCTGTTTTACGTGATTATAATGATATAGTCTTCCTGCTATCTGCTATGAGACTGAATGTATGTTTTTTTTTTATCTATACATATTATGATGCAAGGGCGTTGTGAACTGTTTCCTTTTTGTTGTTTAAGAGAGAGAGAGAGAGAGAGAGAGAGAGAGAGAGAGAGAGAGAGAGAGAGAGAGAGAGAGAGAGAGAGAGAGAGAGAGAGAGAGAGAGAGAGAGAGAGAGAGAGAGAGAACACAAAGAGAGATCAAACAAAACCAGTGTCTTAATTAAACCAACACTGACATCCTAGATATATAAGTGGATACATTGATATTGATTAACCATTATATATATATATATATATATATATATATATATATATAGTATATATATATATATATATATATGTATATATATATATATATATATATATATATATATATATATATATGTATATATATATATATATATATATATATATATATATATATATATGTATATATGTATATATATATATATATATATATATATATATATATATATATATATATAACCCATTTTTTAAACATTACGTAATCTGAGAAGAAAAAAAATACACAAGGTTATAGATGGATAGATTGATATTTATTAACCATTATATATATATATATATATATATATATATATATATATATATATATATATAAAAACATTACGTCATCTGAAAAATAAAATAGAAAATCATAAGAAATAATACATAAGATTCTCCTAATTTCACAGAGGTGGACGCAGCAGAAAACAAATACACTTACTTGAACTTGAACTGGTCTCCAAGGTCCTCTGCATCTCTGGGGGTGATTTCAAAGACACCAGAGAAAGGAAACGGATGCCCACCGTACGCAAACTCTGAAGGGGGGAGAGAGAGAGAGAGAGAGAGAGAGAGAGAGAGAGAGAGAGAGAGAGAGAGAGAGAGAGAGAGAGAGAGAGAGAGAGAGAGAGATTAGTATTGGCTAGTCTGACATTTCATAAATATATACACAGACACTTTGAAATATTGAGAGAACAGTCAAATTTAAAACTACAACTACTACTACTACTGCTGCTTACCTGTGCCATATATCTCCACACCTGAATGAAACACACCCAGGCCAATGGAAGAGGTGTATTCATTGATCCAATACTGTAAGGAGAGAAACACAGTCAGAGGAGGGAGTTGGATGCTTTGTGGGAAGGAAGGAAGGAAGGAAGGAAGGAAGGAAGGAAGGAAGGAAGGAAGGAAGGAAGGAAAGAGTGAAGGGGGAATGTGTGGTTACGTATGGTAATGTTTTTATAAGGAAGAAAGTTAAGTTTTTTTTTTTAGAGAGAAGAAGAAAGGGAAGGTTAAATAAGGTGATGTTTTTTGAAGATAGAAAAGAAAGGGAAGGTAACTAACATAAGGTGATAGTCTCAAGGAATACATTAATAAGTTTGTATATGAAGGATGAAGGGAGAGACAGAGAGACATATAGAAGAGAGTTCAATAGGGAAGTGGGAGTGATCATTACTATATATATATATATATATATATATACAACGAGAGGAAGGACAGTCAAGATGGAAGTCAAATCATTAAGTAATGGAAGCAAGTTATTTAAAACGTGTCTGTGGTGTGAAGAGGAGAGGAAAGAATGTTAAAAGTAATGCAAGTGTAGGAAGGTTAGGTAGGGTAAGGGAGGAGGAGTGACTAGTGGAGTATGAGGAGAATTAACCATATTTCCCGCCATATAAGACTCACCTATATTTGGGCAATGAATATTTAGACAAACACTCTTCTACTGAACTACTTATTTTGATTCATAATAATATATGTATATTTCTTGTATCATCATGGAACTAGTGTGTCAAGCAGTGGTGTTTAGGTGATAGCCTTCTACCTGTAACTTCTACCGCAAGACATATAAACATAACATAACTTCTACCACAAGACACATAAAAACATAACTTAACCTACAGAAATCCAACCATCGGGTATAAGACACTGGCTAATTTTTGGACAATTTTCTTTTTTGGAAACAAAATGTGTTTTATATAGTGGGAAATACATAGATCAATGTATCACTATAACAACAACAACAATAATAATAGACAACATTCTATATAAAAAACAATAATTACACTCGTCTCTTCAACATTCCCTTGAGTTACGTCACACATTCCCGTCACTGTTACAAATGGTTCAACATGTGCTGCATTTTGAATGGATAACACTCCTAGACTCTCTATTTCATTATGTAACTACAGAAGAAACCCCTTTGTGTATATCTTTACACATATTATAATTGGCACAAAAACTGTATAAAAAAGTTAAAACTCTAGTCCAACCAGCCTAACTTGAGCTCTCGGTCGTGGGCGTGGGCGTGGGCGTGTTATTCCCGCATTGTTGTCACGTTTACTGGTAACAGGCCGATGATAACCTCTCTCATACTGTTAACTGTTACCTTAACCTGTTTTAAGTTATATATTTTTATACTACACCTGCATGATTTTATGAATGTCTTGCGATTTGAAGGTAAAACAACAAATTTGTCTTGCGATTTAAAGGTAAAACAACAAATTTGTCTTGTGATTTGAAGGTAAAACAAGGAATTTGTATTCTTCTTCTTCTTTTTTGGTATCTTTAACCTATGGCGTTGTTAGGCTAGATGGTTGGCCTCTGTCCGTTAGTAGCACGGGTTAGATTTGTTTGAGTGACGCCTCATTTCTTGTTGAGAGGCTCATGCTGTCCGCGGAAGCTCCTCAATGCATTTCACGTTGCAGTCCCAGTTGAGGATAGTGTTGATGGCAGCATGTGGGTGATCTTTGGCCACTCGGCGGTAGTAGCAAAGTAAAGTGAACAGCCCGTCGCAGGACTTGAACTCGGGACTCTGAGCTGGTCTGTCCCACACGCTAACCACTGTTTGTTTGTTTTCCTTATAGGTCACCGCCTCCCATTACACTTGGCAACGTGGCTTATGTAACCTTGCCGCCCCAGTTTCCTTGACATGAGACACACCCACCAGGTCATTCCAGGTCACTCGTCTGTCATGGCAGGTTCACTTGCACTGCACTCATGTTCTGCACACCCAACCAAAGCAACTTATTTACAACATAAATAAGTACTTTTTTTGGGGGTGATCTGACAACACATCCGAGAGCTCATGATAGGCTTGTTTGACGGAAACACACACACACACACACACACACACACACACACACACACACACACACACACACACACACACACACACACACACACACACACACACGAACACACACGCACACTTACCATATCATATACATTCAGTATGACAGGCTGCCTCGCCATGTTTGTATACGCTGCGCTGTCCTCGTAGTCCTCAGCTGCCGAGGGACCCAGACAGCTGGAGAAGGGCAGGCGGCAGGTCACCAGGCCTTGCGACATTCATAGAAAACCTGTACACACACGAACAGGCCACTCCAGGGGGGAACGGGGCCAGGGGGGGGCACTCTGCTATTATAACTACTGTGCTAGGTGGTAGGACTAGTGCTATTGTTACTGTTAGTGGTGGTGGTGGTGGTGGTGGTGGTGGTGGTTAAGTAAAAGGAAAGGCAGGAAATGTTAGAGGAGAGAGGATAGGAGGAGGAGGAGGAGGAGGAGGAGGAGGAGGAGGAGGAGGAGGAGGAGGAGGAGGAGAAGGAGGAGGAAGAGGAAGAGCTATTGTAATATTCCTTAAAAACATCGCACACACACACACACACCTCGTATTGAGCACACTTTCTATAATAGGACCTGTGCAGATATCCTTTGATGATATCCTACAGAACTATACCACACCCTCCTCTCACCCTGTCCTACACATGTCCTACTCTTGGGCTTCATCCTTGTAATTCTCTCGATAGAAGAATTCCCATTTGTTGTAAATAAATCAATTCATCTATAAATACTACACTTAATCTTGACTTATTCGTATGTATACTTAATATTGATCTTTGTTTATATAGTGTTCATATGGTATTTTGTATTTTTTGATCTGTTGTGTCATTTATACTTGTTGCTTTCCCATACTTATACATTACTGTCAGCTTCCTAATGTATTGTATTGTCTATGTTTGTTTTCTTTATATTTCATCATTTTAGTTGTCATTCCATTGTTTTGACACCTTCATCAATTCTAGTCAACTATATTTCATTCTCTCTCTGCTATCTTCTACCTATTATAATTTCATACACACTTTTACACACACACACACACACACACACACAAACAGTGCGGTAAAAGAGAGCCACATATGCAAGCCAAATCAAAACACATCCATTTTCTTTCTCAACAAGCAAGAAATAACTCGAACAAACTGTGTATGTGGAATGTAATGTATTCTAACTACCTTATGTATAGGAATATTAGAACAGAAGGAAGCTACAAAAGGCCCAAAAGAGTGTACACGTGGTAGTTCCTGTTACTCCAATACTCCCTTATTACCTA
>JAPQNM010002045.1:67500-87500 GCA_029783475.1 Metacarcinus magister | reverse complement strand
GTTTCAAAGTGTGGTGTCATCCATCAGTATGTGAGTGTGGGTGTGGGTGTGTATGTGTGTGTGTTTCAGGGTGTGGTGTCATCCATCAGTGTATGTATGTGTGTGTGTGTGTGTGTGTGTGTGTGTGTGTATGTGTGTGTTATGTGTATGTGTGTGTTTCAGAGTGTGGTGTCATCCGCGGGGGTGTTGCTTGCCCGCCTCACCCAACACAGAGAGTCAGTGTGCCGCCCAGCCCAGCGTGAGGCACTGTGGCACCTGGCTCGGCAGCTTGTACACTCCCTGCACCTCTTGGCTCACACCACGACAACAACAACAACAACAACAACACAGGACACACCACAGGCTAAGGTCAGACACACACACAGACGGAATTTTAATATTAGGTTTTATTTATTTATTTATTTATTTATATATTATACATTTTTTTTCCAGGTACAGTAAAGTGGTCATTTCAATTAATTTTCTTATGGATCACGATAATGTTTACGTTTCTTTGTATTTTTCTTTATTGTAGGATGTATAATCACATGTATTTCTTTCTATACAAATAAGGGCAAAAATATGGTTCAAATTGCCATAAGGTTAATGATTCCAATTTTGCGAATTTGCATTTTGCGGCCTGCGGTGTTGACCAATTTCAAGTTCAATTGGAGGGAACACTGTATGCACAATTTCAAGTTCAATTGGAGGGAACACTGTATGCACAATTTCAAGTTCAATTGGAGGGAACACTGTATGCACAATTTCAAGTTCAATTGGAGGGAACACTGTATGCACAATTTCAAGTTCAATTGGAGGGAACACTGTATGCACAATTTCAAGTTCAATTGGAGGGAACACTGTATGCACAATTTCAAGTTCAATTGGAGGGAACACTGTATGCACAATTTCAAGTTCAATTGGAGGGAACACTGTATGCACAATTTCAAGTTCAATTGGAGGGAACACTGTATGCACAATAACACTTTTTTCTCTTTTTATTGATTTTTTATTACTTTTTAATTAGTACAAATATCCAATATTATTTAAATTAAATTTTCACTCATATATATTTACCTCAGAGTTACAATATTATTCAAATTTATATTAATGTTTCACCCATCTATAATTACAGCACAGTTTCAATATTATTTTTTTTATTATTATTATTAGTTTCTGACTCATGTATATTTACCACAGAGAGTTTTAACATTATTCAAATCTTCTATAAATTTTTGACTTATATATATTTACAACAAAGAGTTTCAATGTTATTTTCTACTCTAATTAATTTTTCAATAATATATATTTATATTATCTTCGTTTTTATTCACTCACTCATATATACCCAAAAATATAAATAAAACGTACACACTCATCCATGTACGCGCGTGTGTGTGTGTAGGTTGGGTTGGGGCTGGCATGTGCGCGTGTAAGTCAGCTGCTGGATGACCTGACCTGCTACTTGGAGCCTGGTGCTGACCTTCCTGACCTACCTGACCTTGATGAGCCCGGGTCATTCACGAAACAGGTCAATTAAATGTGCTACTGTTTGTTTGTTTGTTGTTGTTGTTGTTGTATTAATTGTTGTTGTAGTAGTAGTAGTGAAATAAGTAATAGTAGTAGTAATAGTAGTAGTAGTATATTTTGTTAGTAGTAGTAGTAGTGATGGTAAAAGTAGTAGTAGTAGTAATAGTAGTAGTAGTAGTAGTAGTAATAGTAGTAGTAGTAGTAGTAGTAGTAGTAGTAGTAATAGTAGTAGTAGTAGTAGTAGTAGTAGTAGTAGTAGTAGTAGTAATAGTAGTAGTAGTAGTAGTAGTAGTAGTAGTAGTAGTAGTAGTAGTAGTAGTAGTAATAGTAGTAGTAGTAGTAGTAGTAGTAGTAGTAATAGTAGTAGTAGTAGTAGTAGTAGTAGTAGTAGTAGTAGTAGTAGTAATAGTAGTAGTAGTAGTAGTAATAGTAGTAGTAGTAGTAGTAGTAGTAGTAGTAGTAGTAATAGTAGTAGTAGTAGTAGTAGTAGTAGTAGTAGTAATAGTAGTAGTAGTAGTAGTAATAGTAGTAGTAGTAGTAGTAGTAGTAGTAGTAGTAATAGTAGTAGTAGTAGTAGTAGTAGTAGTAGTAGTAGTAGTAGTAGTAATAGTAGTAGTAGTAGTAGTAATAGTAGTAGTAGTAGTAGTAGTAGTAGTAGTAGTAATAGTAGTAGTAATAGTAGTAGTAGTAGTAGTAGTAGTAGTAGTAGTAGTAGTAGTAATAGTAGTAGTAGTAGTAGTAGTAGTAGTAGTAGTAATAGTAGTAGTAGTAGTAGTAGTAATAGTAGTAGTAGTAGTAATAGTAGTAGTAATAGTAGTAGTAGTAGTAGTAGTAGTAGTAGTAATAGTAGTAGTAGTAGTAGTAGTAGTAGTAGTAGTAGTAGTAGTAGTAGTAGTAATAGTAGTAGTAATAGTAGTAGTAATAGTAGTAGTAGTAGTAGTAGTAGTAGTAGTAGTAGTAGTAGTAATAGTAGTAGTAGTAATAGTAGTAGTAATAGTAGTAGTAATAGTAGTAGTAATAGTAGTAGTAATAGTAGTAGTAGTAGTAGTAGTAGTAGTAGTAGTAGTAGTAGTAGTAGTAGTAATAGTAGTAGTAGTAATAGTAGTAGTAATAGTAGTAGTAATAGTAGTAGTAGTAGTAGTAGTAATAGTAGTAGTAGTAGTAGTAGTAGTAGTAGTAGTAGTAATAGTAGTAGTAATAGTAGTAGTAATAGTAGTAGTAATAGTAGTAGTAGTAGTAGTAATAGTAGTAGTAATAGTAGTAGTAGTAGTAGTAGTAGTAGTAGTAGTAGTAGTAGTAGTAGTAGTAGTAGTAGTAGTAATAGTAGTAGTAATAGTAGTAGTAGTAGTAGTAGTAGTAGTAGTAGTAGTAGTAGTAGTAATAGTAGTAGTAATAGTAGTAGTAATAGTAGTAGTAATAGTAGTAGTAGTAGTAGTAGTAGTAGTAGTAGTAGTAGTAGTAGTAATAGTAGTAGTAATAGTAGTAGTAATAGTAGTAGTAGTAGTAATAGTAGTAGTAATAGTAGTAGTAATAGTAGTAGTAGTAGTAATAGTAGTAGTAATAGTAGTAGTAATAGTAGTAGTAATAGTAGTAGTAGTAGTAGTAGTAGTAGTAATAGTAGTAGTAATAGTAGTAGTAATAGTAGTAGTAATAGTAGTAGTAGTAGTAGTAGTAATAGTAGTAGTAGTAGTCAAGGCTTAGAGAGTGTTGTTTAGCTACTCTTCTTGGTGGTTTAGGAAACACATCTTGGATCTTTTCTTTATTGAACAAAAGTAGAATTGTTCACAGGTATAACAATAAGTTCTTCTGGTGCACCCACTGTTCACTTCCCTTCCACACACACACACGGATCAGGTGTAGAACGATCTGATCAACCACACTCACTCTGTTAATGTTCAAAGTTGCTTCTGCCTTTCACTAAGTTAATAACACAGGGATCGCGTGTTTCTCGTTTCTGTTACCCTCCTCTGTTCAATAGCAAAGCACTTTCAATTTACTGCACGGGGATGAAGGCGTGGTATTGTATTGAGCTGACTGGAGGTAGTGATATGATGCTGTTTATGATTCTAGGCTGATTTACAACTCTGCTTTGGAGGTCATGCTGAGGTAATGTTAACGTTATGTGAACGTCACCTTCCAGTCTCGTGTCTACTTCTACTTATGACTATGTACATACTTGTACATTTATTTCTATGGTTTTCCTAATTACTCGACATGACTCTTACAGTGGTAGTAGTAGTAGTAGTAGTAGTAGTGATAGTTAAAGTAGTAGTAGTAGTAGTAGTGATGGTAAAAGTAGTAATAGTAGTAGCTTATAGTAATAATATAGTATTAGTAGCAGTAATAGTAAAAGTAGTAGTAGTAATAGTAATAATATAGTATTAATAATAGTAATAATATAGTATTAATAATAGTAATAATATAGTATTAATAATAGTAATAATATAGTAGTAGTAGTAGTAAGTCCAGGTGACTGTACTGAAGTCCAAGTCCAAGTACCTGGATATCTGGATATTTTTTAAGTACAAGTACAGTCACTTTGCTATGTATGTACTTAAGTCCAAGTACAAGTACATGGCATTGTACTTAAGTACAAGTACTTTATGTGATAAAAAATTCCTGTTACAGATTGATAAAGCACAACAGTTAGTAGTTATCGTATATAGACATTAATGATTACATTGTTCAAAAGTGGGATTCGATACAGGAAAATAAATGTAAATTGTTTTAGCACATCACTGCTTGTATCACAGAATTGCAAAACAACAACATATACTTTATGCCCATAACACTCAATGTACTTATTGACCCAATAGTATCAACACAAAGTTCAATACAATCTATATACAGTATATAACTTTTGATTAAATACAATGTACTTGTTTGTACTTGAATGTACTTGGTATTTTTCAAGTACTTTGGATCTAAGTACAAGTACAAGTAACATTTTAAACTACATGTACAAGTACATGTACTTGTACTTGTACTTGGACCCAACCCTGGTAGTAACAGTATTAATCCTCTTCCTCCTCCTCCATCCTTACACTCCTAACCTAACCTTTCTTCCCTCCTTACACTCCTAACCTAACCTTTCTTCCATCCTTACACTCCTAACCTAACCTAACCTTCCCTCCTTCCTTCGGCAGGTTGACCGTGTGTTTGAGGAGTTGGACGGGTGTGGTGGGAGGGCCGAGGTGGGCAGTGTGGGCCAGCGGGTGAAGGTGCTGCTAGAAGGGGTGTTGAGACACTCTCTAGCGGTGGCACACTGTGGTGATGGTGGTGGTGGTGGTGGTGGTGGAGTGCCATCACCACACATCATGGCACTGGCAGACAAGGTGAGACAGAGAGAGAGAGAGAGAGAGAGAGAGAGAGAGAGAGAGAGAAAGAGAGAGAGATAACATAAAGAATGAATATTATAATAAATCTACCTATACTACATTAACTTATTCTTTTTTCTTTTGTTTCTCATCGCCATAGGTACTGAGGCAGCTGAAGGTAGTTATAAATCTTGAACGCACCGCCACCACCACCACCACCACCGCCACCACCACCACCACCACCACCACCACCAGTAGTAGTAGTAGTAGTAGCAGTGGTTATAGTGAGGTAGATATAAGAGTAGCAGTTGAAACATTAGCAGAGACCATCGAACAACTTGAGCAGACAGTAAATACTTCACTCATCGCGCTCATTGCCCAGGTGTGTGTACGTACGTGTGCGTGTGTGTGTACGTGTGTTGAACTAGTTGTAATATACAGGGCAATAGTTATGCTTGTACTGTCCTGTTCAGTGTCTAAATCTACTATTATTACTATTACTATTATTCAGTTTTATTTCTGCATCCAGTTTAGTGTGTGTGTGTGTGTGTGTGTGTGTGTGTGTGTGTGTGTGTGTGTGTGTGTCCTTTTCTTCTTTCTTTTTTTTTCTCTCTTTTCCTTCTCCTTCATTTTCCAATTCCTCTTCCTCTTCTTCTATCATTATTATTATCATTATTATTATTATTATTATGTTTACAATAAATACCATATAATCCATCTCTTATTCCCTTCCCCCTCACACACACACACACACACACACACACACACACACACACACACACACACCCACACACCCCACACACACACACACACACACACACACACATACACACACAGACCTTTGCAGATCCTATAGCACCATTGATCACTCTTATGGATGCAGTGACACAAGGAGGAGGAGGAGGAGGAGGAGGAGGAGTGGATGCAGCTGTTTCCACCTTTGACACGCACACGGATGCTATTTTTCAAGCTGCTGGATTTGCTACTTCGTGTACATCCAACCGTCGATGTGAGTTTGTGTGTGTATGTGTGTGTGTGTGTGTGTGTGTGTGTGTGTGTGTGTGTGTGTGTTTTCTCTCATCCACTTTTTAATTCATTTTCTCATCTATTTATCCACACAGGTGTTCGGGAAATCCGCGCACACCTATCCACCTTGGAATGGCTTGAGGGTGTGCTTGTACCCGCGCTCATGACTTACGCACACAGCCCACAGATGCACGCACACACACGCACACTGGCAGCTCACTGGACGCGCACAGTGGAAGGATTGCGGATGTGTGTGGATGAAATGCTGGACCCGACAGCTTTTGTGGTGGTGAGTGTGGTGTGGTAGGAGTGTGGTGTGGTGGGCTAGGAGTGTGGTGTGGTGTGGTAGGAGTGTGGTGTGGTGGTAGGAGTGTGGTGTGGTAGGTGTGTGGTGTGGTAGGAGTGTGGTGTGGTGGGTGTGTGTTGTGGTGGGAGTGTGGTGTGGTAGGAGTGTGGTGTGGTGGGAGTGTGGTGTGGTAGGTGTGTGGTGTGGTGTGGTGTGGTAGGAGTGTGGTGTGGTAGAAGTGTGGTGTGGTGGATGTGTAGTGTGGTAGGAGTGTGGTGTGGTGGGTGTGTGTTGTGGTGGGAGTGTGGTGTGGTGGGAGTGTGGTGTGGTGGGAGTGTGGTGTGGTGGGAGTGTGGTGTGGTAGGAGTGTGGTGTGGTAGGAGTGTGGTGTGGTGTGCTAGGAGTGTGGTGTGGTAGGAGTGTGGTGTGGTGGGTGTGTGGTGTGGTGGGGTGGTAGGAGTGTGGTGTGGTGTGGTGGGTGTGTGGTGTGGTAGGAGTGTGGTGTGGTGGGTGTGTGGTGTGGTAGGAGTGTGGTGTGGTAAGTGTGGTAGATATGTGGTGACTTTTCTCTTATTTTGTTTCTCTATTTATCCAAGTGTAATGTGGTAGAAATAGTGTGGTTATTGGTGTGTGTGTGTGTGTGTGTGTGTGTGTCAGTGTCAACTAGCCTCTTACAGCTTAATTATTTCCTTATGTTCTTATGTTATGTTATGTTATGTTATGTTTGTATTTTGTTATGTTATGTTTGTATGTTGTTATGTTATGTTATGTTATGTTTGTATTTTGTTATGTTATGTTTGTATGTTGTTATGTTATGTGGTCATCTTGCTTGTGTCCTTTCCTCCAGGTTACAAGGAGGGAGGTACAGAGGATGTGGGGGGAGGTGAAGGATCATTTATACACGCAGGATCTACCTTGGCTGCAGGATAAAGTGTGTAGGATAGTGGCGCTAACCTCACACATCCTACACCTCGCGTCTTACACCTCCTCCTCCTCCTCCTCCTCCTCTTCCTCTTGGCTTCCGCACCACACCAAGCAAGACTTAAAGAGTGGTAAGTAGTAGTAGTAGTAGTAGTAGTTGTTGTTGTTGTTGTTGTTGTTGTAGTAGTAGTAGTATTTTTTTTTGAGTTGTGTTGATATTTTAAAGCAATTCTCTCTCTCTCTCTCTCTCTCTCTCTCTCTCCTCTCTCTCTCTCCTCTCTCTCTCTCTCTCTCTCTCTCTCTCTCTCTCTCTCTCCTCTCTCTCTCTCTCTCTCTCACCCTACACACAGCCCTGAGAGAGGTGCGTGCAGGCCTGGCTAGGGTGACAGCTGCCCCTGACACACTCTCCCTTCACCGCAGCCTCTTGAAACGCATCCAGCTCTGCCTGACTCTCCTCGCCCGCCTCTCTACCACACTGGAAGCTGACTCACTCCACACAACTGCCAACGCCGCCGCCACCACCACCACACAACACAGTGGTAGTTGTGGTGGTGGTGGTTGGAAGTTATCAGGTATGTGTGTGTGTGTGTGTGTGTGTTATTGAAAAGAAATGACCGTGGCTTGTGTATTCTGTTATTATTGTAGTGCTTGTGGTCTTTGTTGTGACCCTTACATAGAAACTTAAGACAAAATATATATAATTAAATAAATAAATATATACGAAAGATATAACACAATACTCACATATGTTTTGAAAAAAATTGATCTGATTCGCACACAAAATACAACTAGGTAAATACAACTAGGTGAATACAACTAGATGAATACAACTAGATGAATACAACTAGATGAATACAACTAGATGAATACAACTAGGTAAATACAACTAGATGAATACAACTAGGTAAATACAACTAGATGAATACAACTAGGTAAATACAACTAGATGAATACAACTAGATGAATACAACTAGATGAATACAACTAGATGAATACAACTAGATGAATACAACTAGGTGAATACAACTAGATGAATACAACTAGATGAATACAACTAGGTGAATACAACTAGATGAATACAACTAGGTAAATACAACTAGATGAATACAACTAGATGAATACAACTAGGTAAATACAACTAGATGAATACAACTAGGTGAATACAACTAGATGAATACAACTAGGTAAATACAACTAGATGAATACAACTAGGTAAATACAACTAGGTGAATACAACTAGATGAATACAACTAGATGAATACAACTAGATGAATACAACTAGGTAAATACAACTAGATGAATACAACTAGATGAATACAACTAGATGAATACAACTAGATGAATACAACTAGATGAATACAACTAGATGAATACAACTAGGTAAATACAACTAGATGAATACAACTAGATGAATACAACTAGATGAATACAACTAGATGAATACAACTAGATGAATACAACTAGATGAATACAACTAGATGAATACAACTAGATGAATACAACTAGGTGAATACAACTAGATGAATACAACTAGGTGAATACAACTAGGTAAATACAACTAGATGAATACAACTAGATGAATACAACTAGATGAATACAACTAGGTAAATACAACTAGATGAATACAACTAGATGAATACAACTAGATGAATACAACTAGATGAATACAACTAGATGAATACAACTAGGTAAATACAACTAGATGAATACAACTAGATGAATACAACTAGATGAATACAACTAGATGAATACAACTAGATGAATACAACTAGATGAATACAACTAGGTGAATACAACTAGGTGAATACAACTAGATGAATACAACTAGATGAATACAACTAGGTGAATACAACTAGATGAATACAACTAGGTGAATACAACTAGATGAATACAACTAGATGAATACAACTAGATGAATACAACTAGGTAAATACAACTAGATGAATACAACTAGATGAATACAACTAGATGAATACAACTAGGTGAATACAACTAGATGAATACAACTAGATGAATACAACTAGATGAAATACAACTAGATGAATACAACTAGATGAATACAACTAGATGAATACAACTAGATGAATACAACTAGATGAATACAACTAGATGAATACAACTAGATGAATACAACTAGATGAATACAACTAGATGAATACAACTAGGTAAATACAACTAGATGAATACAACTAGATGAATACAACTAGATGAATACAACTAGATGAATACAACTAGGTGAATACAACTAGGTGAAATACAACTAGATGAATACAACTAGATGAATACAACTAGGTGAATACAACTAGATGAATACAACTAGATGAATACAACTAGATGAATACAACTAGATGAATACAACTAGGTGAATACAACTAGATGAATACAACTAGGTGAATACAACTAGATGAATACAACTAGATGAATACAACTAGGTGAATACAACTAGATGAATACAACTAGGTGAATACAACTAGATGAATACAACTAGATGAATACAACTAGATGAATACAACTAGATGAATACAACTAGATGAATACAACTAGGTAAATACAACTAGGTGAATACAACTAGATGAATACAACTAGGTAAATACAACTAGATGAATACAACTAGATGAATACAACTAGATGAATACAACTAGGTGAATACAACTAGATGAATACAACTAGGTGAATACAACTAGGTGAATACAACTAGATGAATACAACTAGATGAATACAACTAGGTAAATACAACTAGGTGAATACAACTAGATGAATACAACTAGGTAAATACAACTAGATGAATACAACTAGATGAATACAACTAGGTGAATACAACTAGGTGAATACAACTAGATGAATACAACTAGGTGAATACAACTAGATGAATACAACTAGGTGAATACAACTAGATGAATACAACTAGATGAATACAACTAGGTAAATACAACTAGATGAATACAACTAGATGAATACAACTAGATGAATACAACTAGGTGAATACAACTAGATGAATACAACTAGGTGAATACAACTAGATGAATACAACTAGATGAATACAACTAGGTAAATACAACTAGATGAATACAACTAGATGAATACAACTAGGTGAATACAACTAGGTGAATACAACTAGATGAATACAACTAGATGAATACAACTAGGTGAATACAACTAGGTGAATACAACTAGATGAATACAACTAGATGAATACAACTAGGTAAATACAACTAGATGAATACAACTAGATGAATACAACTGGGTAAATTATTATTATTATTACTATTATTATTATTATTACTATTATTATTATTATTATTATTATTTTTATTGTATTATCACCACCACAGAGGAAGAGAAACATTACCTCATCACCACTAATATAGAAAACATCCCCATTGACGTTGCAACACCCACCACCACCACCACAAACACCACAAACACCACACCCGCCACCCCAGCAAAGCCCCCACCACCCTCCCCTCTAAGACTTGGGGGAGGGGAGGGACAGGGGTGAGAAAGAGAAAGAGAAAGAGAGAGAGAGAGGTCCTATTAGTGATACTCTTGCCTGTGATACAACTTTGGACATTACACGTTTTCTCTCTCGTTCCTCCACTGTTCTCTCCTCCACCCGGGGCTCGCGGAGGAACTTTTCTCTCAAGGTAAGGAGGGATAAAGGAATAAATAGATAGATAGATAAATAAATAAATGAATTAATAGATAGATAGATAGATAAATAAATAAATGAATTAATAGATAGATAGATAGATAAATAAATAAATGAATTAATAGATAGATAGATAGATAAATAAATAAATGAATTAATAGATAGATAGATAAATAAATAAATAAATGAATTAATAGATAGATCGATTGTTATTTTTTATTAATAACTTGTCTTCCTTCCTTCCTTCCTTCCTTCCTTCCTTCCTTTCTTTCTTTGTTTTCACTCATTCCCTCCCTCTCTCAATCCTCCTCCCTCCCTCCTCTTCCTCCTCCTCTTCCTTTTCCTCTTCCTCTTCTTCTTCTTCCTCCTCCTCCTCCTCCTCCTCCTCCTCCTCCTCCTCCTCCTCCTCCTCCTCCTCCTCCTCTATAGGTGCGTGAAATCAACTTGGACATCGAGGCAGCCTTACAAGGGGGATGCGCCCCTCTACCCACCCGCCCCCCTTCACCCCCTCCCCCTCAACACCAAGAGAAAGGAGGTAAATAGTAATTATTATACATATGTACATAACTTTATATAGTTAATTATTCACCTATTTATTCATATCTATTCACTTGTTTACTTTGTTCAGGTAAGGATGGGCGGCAGGTGAAGAATGAAGGTGGTGGTGGTGGTGGTGGTGGGGAGGAGACAGATTTGGGGGACGTGTCAGCTTTGATTGGGCGAGAGTTGACCCAGCCTCTAGACACCCTCCCAACACCTGAGGAAGAGATGTCAGGTAAGTTATAGTAGTAGTAGTAGACTGTGGTGTCTATGCCTCCGGGCGAAATTTATTATTATCATTATCATTATTATTATTAGTAGTAGTAGTAGTAGTAGTATTTGCTTGTGATGATGATGATATATTGCAATCCTAATTCTCTCTCTCTCTCTCTCTCTCTCTCTCTCTCTCTCTCTCTCTCTCTCTCTCTCTCTCTCTCTCTCTCACAGCTGTCCTGGAATCGCTCACATCACTCATAGGTAACCTGAGCGGCCTTCCAGCCTCTCCTCCACACCGACATTCGCCCCGGGAAGCCAACGAGGCCGGGGCGGGGCGGGGCTACCCAACCACAGCCCCGGGAGACAGTGGAATACTATGTAACAATGGAAATAATGGAAGTGCTATGAGGGAAAATTCATTCGGACAGCAAGGGGGAAACACATCATTGAGGGGGATAATTCTACAAAATATATCGTTTTCCCCTCACTTTCCTGACATAAAAGTAGAAGAAGATCTGTTCCCTGCGCTAGAAGAAGGAGGAGAGGAAGGAGGAGAAGGAGGAGGGTGGTTAGAGGAGGTCTGGAAGGACTTTACAGCTATCCTTGAGAGTAGGACACCAGGATCTAAAAATCATAAGGATAAGAATGAAGGATGTCACAGATCTAGGGAAAAAATGGGGTCTGTCCGAAAGCCACTCAGGGAAAAAACTCCAGAATGGGAAGAAAGTCAAGCGAATGGTAATGATAATACAAGTAAGAAGAAGAAAGGAAGAGAAGAGGAGCACAAGGAGGATGAAAGGAAGAGGAAGAGTAGAAGAAATAAGGAAAATATAACTTCTTTAAACTTTACTGATAATTTCACTTCCTCCTCCTCCTCCTCCTCCTCCTCCTCCTCCTCCTCCTCCTCCTCCTCCCTCTCCCTGAACAAGCAAGCAGATCTAAGTGACACACCATTCCTCTCCCTTCCTTCTTCCTCCCTCAAACTCCCTTCCTCCTCCTCCTCCTCCTCCTCCTCCACTCCTTCCTCCTGCAACATCACCATCTCACAGCGCCTTCACGACCTGCATACAGTCCAATGCAGGCTGCAGGCTGTGAGGGGCGGCCTGTCTGAGGAGGTGTAGGGGAGAGAGAGAGGGAGAGAGAGAAAAAATAAATAAATAAAGAGAGTGAAAGAAAGAAGGAAAAATAAATGAGAAAGAAAATTAAAGATAAAGGGGAAAAAAAGAGAGAGAAAGATCAATACAAAGAGATAGTGTAAATTGATGTTGTCTTCCTTTAATTTTTCGCATATATTCATTTATCAATCGTAATATTTTGATTATTACTATTATTATTATTATTATTATTATTATTATTAATGTTATTATTGTTATTATTATTTGTACACCTACAACGCCGTCTTGGTATTCTTAACATAAGTATAAGCAAGTTAGTATAATTTGAACTCCATAAAACAATTCAAGGTTAATGATAACACTAATGGGTATTTAGTTCGGTTATATACACACAGTTATATACAAGCCTTAGAGTATCCTTGTATAAGTATATAACCCAAGAATACAAGGTTGATTCGATTAATGTGTATGTATAGTCTTGTTAAGAGGTAGAAGGTGATAATTGAGATGAGGAAACAAGGTAAATTTTATACGATTACATGCATGAAAAATATTTAAGAAGTTTATACCATGTAATCAATTATTTATTTACTAGATTTTATGTTTCTCAGGAATGATTATGTTATCGCGACTTGCAAGTGTGTGTGTGTGTGTGTGTGTGGTTATTGAGGTAACTAGTGATGGTGTGAGTGTGTTCCAGTGTTGAGCAAGTGTAACAATGAAGTGTGACTCACGTGCAGCATACTTATGTCATGCCGTTACTTGATTCATCTCAAATAATATATCTGCGTTGATTTTTGTTTTGTTTTGTCTATGTTTAGAATTTTACACTTCAATCCTATCTTGCCTTAATGGCTTGTGTAGAGGGAACATGTTTAAAGGATTTTTTTTATTTTTATTTATTTTATTTTTTTTATTACTATTATTATTATTATTATTATTGTTATTATTATTATTGTTATTGATGAGCATTGGCATTCCATTAGTGTTTTGTGATGAGTGTTTGGTAAGTATAAATATGTGTGTTTTAACATGTTATTGATCGTGTTCTAAGTGTTAGGTGGACAGGAGCTGCCTTGTGTAGGTCAACTGGTCTCCTGCAGCCTCATTATTTTTCTTGTTTTTTGTCTTGGAAAAACTAACATTCCATTAAAGTTTGTGATACTATACCAATAAATACATACTTTCATTGTATGTTTATTTTATTCAAAGAAATATTTTTATATGTTAAAAGTATGTATGATCAAAATTTATGTTATATATTATGAACATTATACTTTACTTCAGTTATAAGTTACAGTACTTCCTCCAACTTTGCAACTGAGATCAATCTCCATCTCCTTAAGCCCAGGGTGCACCCTGCGACCACCCTGCCACCCTGCCCCAACCACCCTGCCGCCCTGCCACCACCTTGCCCCCTACCACCCTGCCACCACCTTGCCCCCTACCACCCTGCCACCTGCTGCTTTCACTGTCTTGGTTTGTCTGTCACAGAGTCAACTATTCCTTGGGTGAGTGAAGAGGGTGGAAGACATGGCTTTCAAAGAATTGTTTCACTGTCAAACATTGATTGCAGAGCTGTGAACAGACCACAACTTTATGATTTCCAGCCGAAGGAATACAGTGACAAGAATATTAAACAAACATTGTGGACTGAGGTGTGTGAGGCTGTGGTCACCGGCTGGAGTAATCTTTCACCTGGAGAAAGAAAGGAGAAAGGTAACACAATATACTTTATTGAAAGAAAAACATTGTTCACCAGTAAATTTTATGTTACATCTGCCTGCTTGTCTGTGTCTGTCTGTCTTTGTATGTTTGTATGTATGCATGTATATATGTGTGTGTTTGTATGTATGTGCGTATATGTTTAAATGTGTGTTTGTGTATGTGCATGTGCGTAGCTTGTATGTGTGTGTGTGTGTGTGTGTTTATATAGTAAATATTCAATTATTACAATATTCAGACTCATAGGTTTCACTTATTCTGGTAGGAATCTATATTTTGTTATACTTGCAGATACTTACAGATGAGTTTGTGGAAGAGGTCCTTTCAGGCCTGTGACTCCAGTTCCAAACTTTGTATCCCTTGGTCGGTGTGCTGAACGTGCTGGTTCCCAAAATTCATATCACTATTTTCCTTGTAATCATATTTCAGTCTTTGATTTTTCCCTAGTCTGTCCAGTTTATTTTCAAAAGTCCACACTGATTCTGCCTTAACCACTTCATCTGACAGTTTGTTCCAATTATTAATGACTGTTGGTGACAATTATTTTTCCTTTTATCCAACCTTGACCTTCTCTTGTACAGCTTCTTGCTGTATCCTCTTTTTCCCATTTCTTCAGATCTCTCCAACAGCTCAATCCCCGCATACTTCCTCATCACATCCACCATTCACTATTTTAAACACCTCTATCATGTCTCTTTTTACCCTTCTGTACGCCAAGGTTGGTAAGTTAAGTTTAATCAATCTTTCTTCATATGGCAGATTCTTCAGTGTTGGTAGTAACTTGGTGGCTCGTCTCTGGACATTTTCAATGCTTTCTATGTCTTTCTTCTTATAAGGACTCCACACCTGATTTGCATATTCTAGGTGAGGTCTTACCATAGGTGTATATAATGCCTTGAACATTATCTCGTCCAGAGTTATGAATGTTCTGATAATACCCAGTATTCTGTTAGCCTTGTTCACTTTCTCATCCAGGTGTTCCTCGAAATTCAACTGCTTGTCAATAATTACTCTCGAATCTTTCTCTGAATTTACCTCCACTATTTCTTCCTCCATCCTGTACTTATACATCTGTTCATTTATAGTTCCAATCCTCATGACACAACACTTCTCTGGGTGAAAACATAGCAACCATTTCCGAGACCAGCTATCCATTCTCTCTAGATCTTCTTGCAATCCTTGGAATGTCTAATTTCCTTGAACAACTTGGTGTCATCTGCAAAAAGCAGAGGTCCCAACACTGATCCCTGAGGAACTCCACTTAATACATTCACCATTTCCGCCTTCTCCCCATTCACAACCACGCACTGTTTCATCCCACATAAAAATGACTCAATCCAGTCTAACAGTTCTCCATTAATATTATAACTTGATTTTGACCAACAACCTGCTATGGGGGACTGTATCCAAAGCTTTCTTGAGGTCACAATAAGGCACATCCACTCCATATCCTCTGTCGAGTGTCTCAGTCCACAGATCTAATACTTGTATCAGTTGCACAACAGTCCACCTCCCTGGTAAGAAACCATATTGACTTGTGCTGAATAGGTTGTTGTTTACCATGTGTTGCATTATATTCTCTCTCAAGATCGATTCCATAATCTTACTTATAACACTTGTGAGGCTGATTGGTCTATAATTGCCTGGATCGCTCTTGTCACCCTTTTTAAATATAAGTGTTATGTTGGCCACTCCCTGGGGACTTGACTTGTCCTCAACGAGTTGTTGAAGATAATCCACAGTAGATCCAGCAATATCTGTGCAGCCTCCACTAACACTCTTGGATGGACTCCATCTGGCCCCGGGGATTTATTTCTCTTTAACTTTTGAAGTGCCTTCAATAAATTGTTGCGGCAGTGCATTTGTTGTGGAATGTGGTAGGTTAGACTTGTAGCAGTCACGTAGTCCTGTGTTTATGTGTTCATGTGTACGTGTGTGTTTTAGATTCAAGTAGTGGAAATGAATCCTGTGTTTGTATGTATGTCTGTGCGTGTGTCACTCATATTCACGAGTAGTCAGTAGACCTGAATCTTAGGTAGGAGAGAGCCTGCGATTGGCTCTTTGCTGGCGACCAATCACAGACGCCCTAGCCATATGTGTTGATGTGTTCGTACGTCTGTGTAACTTTCCTGTTCGCATCCTGAAGGTGTTGGGGAGCCCTAATTGGCCTGTTGTAGGAGCCACTCATAAGGAAGGCAGAGGTTATATAAAAAGGCGAGAGCTGTGAGGAGAAGGCTTCTCCTCACAGCACACACACACACACACACACACGTCACCTTCCTAATAAGAAGGTGACGTGTGTGTGTGTGTAACCTTACCTGTCTTGTTAGGAAGGTGATGTGTGTATATATAATCTTACCTGTCCTGTTAGGAAGGTGAGATGTGTATGTGTTTGTGTGTGTGTGTGTGTATATATAATCTTACCTGTCCTGTTAGGAAGGTGAGGTGTGTGTGTGTGTGTGTGTAACCTTACCTGTCCTGTTAGGAAGGTGAGGTGTGTGTGTGTGTGTGTGTGTGTGTGTGTGTGTATATAACCTTACCTGTCCTGTTAGGAAGGTGAGGTGTGTGTGTGTGTGTGTGTAACCTTACCTGTCCTGTTAGGAAGGTGAGGTGTGTGTGTGTGTGTGTGTGTATATAACCTTACCTGTCCTGTTAGGAAGGTGAGGTGTGTATTTTACAGGGTTGGAGCAGGGCTCATTATGTCCTGTCTCCATATCTATATTTATCCAACTTGTTCTTAAAATCATGTATGCTGGCTGCCTCAACAATCTCCTCCCTCAGTCCATTCCATACATCCACAGTTCTATGTGGGAAAACTATACTTCTTCACATCTCTTGAACATGGACTCTTTCCAACCTTCTTTGAATGCCCTCTCGTACGTCTGGATGCATCTTCCCTCAGTATCACCAGGTCTTGTCTGTCTATCTTTTCCTTCCCACTAACGATTTTGTACATGGTTATTAAATCTCCTCTCTCTCTTCTATCTTGCAGCGTTAGCAGTCCCATTTCCTTCAATCTATCCTCATATTCTAGATCCTTCAGTTCCGGTACCATTCTTGTGGCTGTCCTCTGGATCCTTTCCAACTTCTTGACATCCTTCTTCTTATGTGGAGACCACACCACTGCTGCATATTCCAACCTAGGATGCACCATGGTGGTCAGAATCTTCATCATCATGTCCTTGTCCATATAGCGAAATGCCACCCTAATGTTCGATAACATCCTGTATGTTGAGCCAAATATCCCACTTATATGTCTTTCTGGCGATAATGTGTCCTGAATAATCAGCCCTAGGTCCTTCTCCTCCCTTCTCTTCGTAATCACTTCCTCCCCCATTTTATACTCCCATACAGGTCTTCTTAGGCTCTTTCCCATCTCTAACACATGGCATTTCTTGGCATTAAAACCCAATTTCCACTTCTGGCTCCATTCATTAATCTTATCTATATCTCTCTGCATCTCCATGCAATCATCATGGCTCCTTATCACTCTGAAAATCTTAGCATCATCAGCAAATAGATTTATGTAACTGCTCAATCCCTCATGCATATCATTTATATATATTTGAAACATGATGGGTGCCAATACGGTAGCATCTCTCCCAATTGAATCACATAAGAACATAAGAACATAAGAAATGAGGAGACTGCAAGAGGCCAGTTAATGACCTACACGAGGCAGCTCCTTGCCCCCCACCCTTGGAATAATCCAATATTTAGCCATCCCACCTGTCATTCCTATCCATACTCTGATCCAACCGTCTTTTAAAGCTATCTATTGACTCAGCACTTACTACGTGTCTACCCAGCCTATTCCAATCGTTCACCACTCTGTTAGTGAACCAATATCTACCTATGTCTGTCCTGAATCTAAGTTTTTCTAGCTTGTACCCATTTCCACGTGTTCTATCCTGACTACTAAATTCTAAAACCTGATCAATGTTACCCTTATTAATTCCTTTTACCCATTTGAAAACCTCAATCAAATCCCCTCTTGCCCTCCTTCTCTCTAGGGAGTGGAGATTAAGACGTTTTAACCTATCTTTGTAGGGTAAATTTCTCAGCCCCTGAATCATCTTGGTCATTCTTCTCTGGACTGCCTCCAAGGAGCCTATATCTTTCCTATAATAAGGGGACCAAAACTGAGCTGCATAATCTAAGTGGGGTCTTACTAGCGCTAAATACAACCTCAGAATGACCTCAGAACTCCTATTTGTCACACACCTACTAATAAATCCCATTATCTTGTTGGCTCTATTTCTAGCTATAATACACTGTTCCCTGGGGCGCAAGTCACTGCTTATTTGAACTCCTAAGTCCCTCACACTATATGACTTTCCTAAGGTATTGTCATTTAATGTGTAGTCTACAGACCTATTACCTTTACCTACACTCATAATGCTACACTTGTTAACATTAAACTGCATCTGCCATTTCTCTGACCACTCGTACAGCCTATTTAAGTCATCCTGCAGCATCCTAGCATCATCTAAATTCTTTACCGGTCTTCCTATCTTTGTGTCATCGGCAAATTTACTGATATCACTGTTTATTCCTGTCTCTAAGTCATTTATATAGATTATGAATAACAATGGTCCTAGTACTGATCCTTGTGGTACCCCACTAGTGACATTACCCCATTCAGATTTCTTCCCATTAATCTGTACCCTCTGTTCCCTACTAGTAAGCCATCCCCTAATCCACTCTAGTAACTTCCCACCTATGCCATGAGCCTTGACTTTACTTAACAGTCTCCTATGGGGTACTCTGTCAAAGGCTTTACTCAAGTCCAAATAAACTATATCATACTCGTCCCCCTTATCTATGGTTTCAAATACTTTCCTATAGAAGGATAATAAATTTGTCAGGCAGGACTTCCCCTTGCTAAAACCATGTTGACTATGTCTAATTAGCTTGTGTTCATCTAAATGTTTTCTAATTGCCCTTGCTATGATAGCTTCTAACATCTTGCCTACCACTGATGTTAAACTAATTGGGCGGTAGTTAGTACTTTCTGCCTTATCTCCTTTCTTGAATATAGGAACTACATTTGCCTGCCTCCATAGCCTAGGCACTACTCCTGTGTCTAGGGATTTTCTAAAAATCATCGCAATGGGTTCAACGAGTTCTTCTCTACATTCCCTAAGAATCCTCGGAAAAATGTCGTCCGGCCCGGGAGATTTAGTCTTTTTAAGTCTATCTATTTCCTTGCTAACTACTTCCCTACTTATGACTATTTCGCTTAATTTATCAACCTCTTGTCCCCTAAAGATCTGTACTGGCTCCAGTTCCCTACCCGACTCTTCCTGAGAAAATACGGACAAGAAGTATTTATTTAACTCCTTACTAATTTCCTCACCATTTTCTATCAACCTGCCATCCATTCCTTTAAGAGGTCCTATTCTTTCCTTTGTTTTAGCCTTGTACAGCTGATAGAATCCCTTTGGATCCTTCTGGGCATCTCTAGCTATCCTAACCTCATAATTCCTCTTTGCAGTCCTAATATCCTTTTTAACTTTCCTAGCTAGGTCATTATACTGCCCTACTACCTGTACTTCTCCCCTTTTAATTCTCCTATAGAGTCCCCTTTTTAATCCAATTTCCCTTCTAATGCTGCTATTCATCCATTTTGGATCATTTCTATTTGACCTAATCCTCCTCTTAGGTATATACTGTTCCTGCCCTGTATGAATTTC
>JAPQNM010002045.1:20000-62500 GCA_029783475.1 Metacarcinus magister | reverse complement strand
ATCCAAAGGGTTGTGTGTTTGGAAGGAAGGCTTAAGTTTTACTAGATACCGGATGTTCAAGTGTGATTGTTAGTTCCAGATTAGTTCCCCAGAAGGTTAAGTTAGGTCCGTTTGTGAAGGTGTATAACTTCCTTGGTGTTCAAAGCTCTTTCCCTACAGTCAGGTGTCATGTTGTTAGTAAGTTCTTCTCAGGTTGGGTAACAGCAGTTACATATTAATTGGTACTATTCCAGGAATGAAGATGCTTAATGATGGCTATAATGTTGATGATTCTGAACCGGTTAATGACGGTGCTGACAACAACTATGCTGATTCTGATGACTATTTTAATTCTAATGACAATGTTGAGGATAATGCTAATATGGTTATGACTGTACACCCTAGAGCTGCTAAGAAAAAGTAAAATGACATCTCTACACTTCCATGCCCTGAATTCTTGACATTAAATAAATATTACTAAAGGTGATATAATTGATGCTCAGAAGTCTTGTCTAACCTTAGAAACTATCGGGTCTAAAGTAGAAAGTGGTGAAGTAGAGAAAGTCAAATTAATATAGGGATTGATTTACAGGATTTGTGTTGAAGGGAAAACTGTTCATGAAATTGGTTCTAAACAGTTGGTTGTACCTCAGAAGTATAGAGTAATTGTTCTTAACTCAGCCCACGATTCTTAAACAGCTGGTCATTTCTCACACAGAAAAACCACCTTGAAAGTGTTCAATCAATTCTTTTGGCCAGGTGTTGGAGCAGATGTGAAGATATTGTCATTCTTGTCCAGTTTGTCAGTGTTCTTCTAAAGGTCGAGTAGGTAAAGTTCCGTTGAAGATTATTCCAGTCATCTCTGAACCTTTCCAGCGTGTAGATATAGATCTTGTGGGTCCTTTTACACTTCCTTCTGATAGGGGTTACAAGTATATAATTACTGTAATTGACTATGCAACTCGTTATCCAGAAGCGATAAATCCGAGTGAAATTCATAGACTTCTTACACTAGCCCTTACCATGCTGCTTGTAATGGTGCCGTTGAACGCTTGAATGGTGTCCTCAAGTCTATGTTGATCACCCTAGTGGTTGGGATGGTTTTGTTCCAGCTGTCTTGTTTGCTTATAGGGAGATTCTTAATGATAGTTTGAAGTTGTCACCTTTTCAACTCCTGTATGGTCACCAAGTCCGTGGTCCTCTTACCATTCTATATGAGTTGTGGACGAATGACAAGATTGAAGGTGAAACAAAGACTACTTACCAGTATGTTGTAGATTTACGCTCTTGTTTAGAGGAAATTTCTAAGTTAGCTACATCATTGCACTTTGGGTGTCAGAGTTGGCAGCTCACACCTCATCTCACCTCAACTCAACTCACCTCACCTCACCTCATTATTAGTAATTGTGATCATAAGGACCATTTTTATCAATATATAACCTTCAGCATGTAATGACCAACAAGAAGTGGAAAGAAGACAACTTGACAGTGGTGACGTGACAGCTGCCGTTCATCTACAAACAGAAGGTGTTCCCGTCGCCTCCACATAAGGAAATTTCTGAACTATTTTCAAAGAAGAAATGTTAACTTGGTATCTGCTACAGGAACATTTTACATTCAGCATTAAAAGGTAAGTGTATTTTTGGCTTTTCTGCACGAATGCTTAGGAAATTACAGTCAAATCTTCTTCAAGGTTTGTGTTAAAGGCTAATAAATTAACATATAATTTGTTCATGAGTTTATTACAAAGATCTAGAACAACTCAGGATAAACACACCAAGTATCTAGGAGGAGTATAAAAATATAATAGTTCATGTATATTGATTCAAAATTTACATAGCATACTTTAAAGAGCAAAATAACTTCACTTGAATCCCACACATTTTTAGACAGGTTCATGCCTTGATGCAAACATACAATGAGGCAAAACCTACTTTTCCATATTAACACAAGTGATGCAAGTTACTGAAATTGAATATACAATAGACCTATGTATGCGGGGATCTGTACAAGGCTCTCCCCAACCTTAACACTGATCGCAGGGAAAGTATACCAGGCTCTTCCTAACCAAAATACCGAATCAGGCGACATATGTCACCTCCTTTTTCATGGGATCTGTCATTGGCTGACCTCCAGTGACCCGTCCTTCATCTTAATACTCAAATAATAATCCTCTTTCTCTTTCTCTCACACACACACACACACACACACAGACACTTATGTCTTATAAGTTTATTTTTATCCGCCTTTTAAATATAAATAAATGTTAGAATTATTCAGTGAGAGAGAGAGAGAGAGACATTTACATTGAGCGACCAAGCGAGAGAGAAAGTGATAGAAGAAATGAAAGTGATAGAAAAAATGAAAGAGAAGTAAGAGGAAAACCGTTTTATGTATCGACAAACACACACACACACCTTAATTCCCAAAGATGCCTTGCAAAGAGAGAGAGAGAGAGCATTATTATTATTATTTATAGTAATAGTAGTAGTAGTAGTAGTATTGTTATTGTTTCTATCTTAATATCATTATTGATATAACTCTCAATAATTCTAACATTTATTTGTATTTAAAAGGTGAATAGAAATAAACTTATAAGACATAATTCAAATATACAGGTGTGAGAGAGAGAGGATTATTATTATTTGAGTATTAAGATGAAGGACGGGTCACTGGAGGTCAGCCAATGACAGATCCCATGAAAAAGGAGGTGACATATGTCGCCTGATTCGGTATTTTGGTTAGGAAGAGCCTGGTATACTTTCCCTGCGATCAGTTAGGGAGGTTAGGGTTGGGTTAGGGTTAGGTAAGGTAATGTTAGGTTCAGCCTTGTACAGATCCCCACCGACTGTACTTGGAGATGACAAAAAAATTCTAAATCAAAGGGGGAGAGAGAGTGAGTCTGTGGGGAGTCTTGATTATGGTTCGTCAACATTCTGTGAGTCAAGAAGAGAGAAATAAAGACTGACAATTACCAACATGTTACCATTTCTTCCTGTATCATCTCCATCAAATTGCAGTGTAAGTCTAGTAACACACCTCCATCATCTGGCTGGTTCTATACCCTATCACTGTGCTAAGGAAACATTAACATTATTACGGACTCATCATCACCATCAATTATTACCATTATCATCATTTTATTTTTGTTTTCATTTTAGCAGCAAAACATTCCTTGCTACTACCATTGAGGCCAAGAGTAATTATTTGATCTTTTAAAAGGAAACACATCAATAGTGGTGAGTATAGGAAAGATATAGGATAGGTTAAGTTAGGTGAGTATAGGAAAGATATAGGTTAGGTTAGGATAGATATAGGTAAGTATTTAACATCCTGGCAAGTACTCTACTGGGACCATCTTATGAAGGGAGAGGAAGATGTGAGTGGAGGGAAGAAATGTTCATACTGTATATAATAATAATGATAATACCTACAGCCTTGTTTGAATACTGAAATATTCAATGGACACACACACTCACAAGAGGATGAAAAAAAGCAGAGTTCTTTCCTACCACCGTCAAAAAAAAATAATAACATGGACAAACTCATCAGATGGGAACTATCAAAAACTTATTGCAGCTTGTTGTGTGTTGATGCATTAATATTGGAAGCTGCGTTGTGTTGCCATGTCCTCCAGCAACACTCTCAGCTCTTCATCCTCAAAACGACCCTCCAAGCTGTGTGAGAGAGAGAGAGGGTTACAATTAATACTTATATCATAAATGCATCTCACACACACAAAGCTTACTTAGTGTTGTAAATAGAGGCTCTGAACTCTTGAAAAGAAGTCCTGTCTCTTACTAGATATGAGTGTGATTTAGTGAGATACTGGAAACATTGGAGAAACACTTGCCATTTATTGGAAATGGGAAAAAGTGCAATGAGACCCTCATGGACGTATAAGTTAGGAGAAAATATTATATCAATAGCAAAAGAAGAGAAAGATTTGGGAGTGGTAATACAGGACAACTTATCACCAGAGAAACATATAAATAGAATATTTGGTGACACTTTCATGATGCTACGGAATATATGAATGGCTTTTCATTTCCTAGATAAGGGCAAGACAAGGCACACATTCACACATACAAATACACTGTTCTCACTTAGCTCCTAGGACCCCATAGAAGAAGAGAAGTACACCCCGCCCATACACTTTGCATCAGGTCAGTCACACAAATGCAGCCGAGGCCAGAGTTTGTACACTTGAACAACACAAAAAAGTACATTTTCCCCAAAGAAGTATAGATACTTGGAATGGACTGAAGGAAGAGGTGATAATGACAAAGAATGTACATCAACTGAAGGAAAAACTAGACAATTATAGATACGGAGACAGGACCAGACGAGTGTAGCTCAGGCCCTGTATACTACAACTAGGTAAACACACACACACACACACACACACAACTAGGAAATATTTACAACTTAATGACTAGGCTGTATAAGAGTAGATATGGATACAAAATAACACTTGTACACACTGATCAAATTATTTCAGGACCTTTCCCCACCACTACCCACCTACACCCACCTACCTGGGTATTAGTGCCTTGGCCTCCTCAGGTGTCTCCGGGCAGAGGTTGGCCAGCGCTGCCAACTCAAACTTGTGCAATTTCTTCTGGTTGAGGAGTTCTCGGATGGCCTTGATTGTGGTGCGGAACTTAAACTTACTGAACCTTTCACAGTAGTTTAAAGTCTTCATGAACCGCTGCACCGAGAGAAGGTGTGAGAGGTGGCAACGAATTAGGGAAAATTATACGGTAAGAGAGAGAGAGAGAGAGAGAAAATGAAGGGATAGTTTCAGGAAGAGGCAAAAGGAGAAAAATTCATAACAAGATAACTTTAATAGAATGAGTCTTCACGTTTACCTGAGTTTGAGCTTGAAAAAAATAAATAAATAATAAAGTTTTCTATGAACTTTGCACACATAAAGTTGTATCATTGGTGAAGATCAGGCTAAGGTGTTACGTCAATCTGAGGACTATTCTTTGCTGTTAAGTAGATTCTAAATAGCTTCCCACACTTAGTAGTTTAAATATCCACCACCACACCGGTTCCATGCATCCCAACAACATTCATTTCTACCTTACTGAAATAATTAAATAATGCATAAATTCCGTAGAGGATTGATATGTTTGGTAAGTGGTAACTGTGTGCTTTACGGAGCGGACACGTTATACATCTGGTCCTCACTTGTACCACTTTTACCTCGTTTCTACAATGCCAAGAGGCTTCCAATGCTTACAAAGTTGCACAAGGCGAGGATGGGCAAGCAGGTGTGTCAGGAAGCCTCGGGACACATTCAAGTGATAGACAGATGAGCCCAGCGCCCAAGTCCAACCCATCTGCCTCCCCTCCACCACCACCACCACCACCACCCAGGATAAGTCACCAAGGCTCAAAGGCCAATGTGTTGTGAGATGAACGCCCGCGCCTACGCACAGCTACAGCCTGGTTTTTTTTCTTCTTCCTATATCATAAACTGTTGGCGCCAGTAGGCTTTTTTTTTTATGGAGGCAAAGATAAACTTGCCTCTTGCCTGTTATTTGGTGTAGGAAGTGTGGCCACACTTTATCCTCTAAACCTACAAGACTTGTCAAAAAATATACATCAATATTTTTTCTCGAAATGTAACATATTGGCAAAAAAATTGACTTCATTTAAAAAAACAATTGATCTATAAAGAAGCCATTTATAGGGCAATATATAACTGAAGCAATAATAATAATAATAATAACAATCTCTCTGTCTTTTACTTACCTCGTTAAGCTCCTGCTCTTCCTCTGCATTCTCATTGGTTTGCTTGCGATGTTCCAGCAACATGTGTACCTCTGAGATGAGCAGTGTTTCAGCCTTCTCAAACTCTGTGAGTGTGGAAGGACTGTTAGTCAATGAACACACACACACACACTTATTACTAAGATCAAGACAGCTTTTACATATATGGACGAGGAAATGTTGAAGAAACTGATCGTGTCTATGATTCGTCCGCAACTTGAATATGCCACGTTGGCGTGGTCCCCACACAAAAAGAAAGATATAACAAGAATTGAGAGAATTCAAAGAGCAGCAACAAGACTGGCTCCAAGTCTAATAAATCTAACTTATGAGGAAAGATTGGATAAGTTGGGACTGATCTCATTAGAAAAAAGGAGAGAAAGGGGAGACTTGATAGCGGTGTATAGAACAATGAATGGAATGGATAGACTTGACAGGGATGATTTGTTTGTGTGGGACACGAGAAATACAAGGGGACATGGTAAGAGACTGAAGAAGACAAGGTGCTTGCAAGACGTCAAAAAATATAGTTTTCCACACAGATGCATTGATACTTGGAATGGACTGGATAGTGAGACGGTGGAAGCGAGGTGTGTGCATGAATTTAAAGCTAAAATTGATAAAGAAAGATATGGAGACGGGACCCCACGAGTGTGAGCTCATTTCCCGTAAACTACAACTAGGTAACTAGGTAAATACACACACACCTCTGAGAAACACACACTTGGCGGCGGAAATGGGAAAATATTATATCAATAGCAAAAGAAGAGAAAGATTCAAGAGTTATAATACAGGACAACTGATCTCAAGAAACATATAGAAAAAAAATAGTTACCAGTATTTGATATATTACTCATAACTTAGTTACCAGTATGTGAAGATGATATATTAGTAATGGCTTCCTTACACTCTTAACGTCTCCTAGGATAGAACAAGGCATAGAGGCAAGGAAAGACGGTGAAATATACATGTGTGTATGCATCTGTATATGTGAGATAGGAGATGAGGATGTTTTGGAATACTGTGAATGAGTGTCTGATGGAGATGAGAAGAGAGTGGAGGGAAGGGTTAATTGGGGCTATGAATAGAAAGAGTTGAAAAATGTGACGTAGCAAAAATTAGTGAAGGATGTGTTGACTGCTAAGTGGAATGTTAGACAGATTAGATCACTATGTTGTGTTAGCTAAGATGAAACTAAGAGGTAAAGATGAGAGTATGAGAGGAAGAATGTAAAGGAAAATTTGAGTGAAAGGATGGATAGGCAAGAGGTTAGAGAGGAATATGCAAGGAAGGAAAATACAATATGTGAGTCTGAGAGAAGGAAAGATGACAGTTGAACAAGGAGCAAGTGTTAGTGAGGTATTTACAGTGTTCCAAGGTGCAGTGGTTGGGTAGTAACATAGGATGGGACACATAAAGGGAAGTGTATGGTCAACAACTTACCCTATGAAGACGATCGTGTCCGTCTGACTGATGCAAACGGAAAAAGTTGACAGAACGAGAAAAAAATGATGGAAACTGTCAAAATTGCCAGAATTGGGAGACCTAACATATGAGGAAAGATTAAAAGAAATGCATTGAACAACACTGAAAGAAAAAAGAGAAAGAGTGTGTGGGAAGGACTGTTAAGGAAGGAATGAACACAAACACACACACATACAAACACACACACACACACAGTCTTCATCAAATGTCATTACTACAGACACCTTTCTTACGTTCTTTCATTTATCATTGCTTCTATCTATATTTTCATCATAGGATTGCTTCCACTTCCATATATTATCAAATGAATAAAACACACAATAAGCAAAACATTGAACAAAGCAAGAAACAAAGAAACAAGCAAACAGTTGCAGTTCCAAGAGAGGATATAACAGTCAAACACAGTCATACATCAAAACATTTATTATGAAAACGTGGCACACAAGCGTTCCTGTGTGTACATAGGAGGCAGTGTGTGTGTGTGTGTGTGTGTGTGTGTGTGTGTGTGTGTGTGTGTGGTGTGTGTGTGTGTGTACAGCTAAGGTGGAGGTGTTTCCTTGTTGGCATCACCTTCACCACCAACACAAGCACTAGAAGCCTTAACACAAGCAACAGTTGCAGCTTTAGCACCAACCTTCCCACCAAAACACATGCCAGGCTGCACCAACACATCTGTAATATCACCCGCCTCCTTCAGGACGTCAAATATCCTTCGTGTTTTGTTCACGTCAATCTTGAGAAGCGTGCGCGCCTGTCCCAGCTTGATGCCACCGGCCCTGTTTGACTCTGCCACCAGGAGGCGCTTGTGGTGAAGGAACAGCTCGGGAATGATGCGCAGCTCTGAAGACACTTTCTTTTCTTCCTCCGTCAAGGTGGTGTAGCCCGGCAGGCCAACAATGTTGAGTGGTGGCTGTGTGCGTCGGTGCGTACCCGGCACACCCTGTGAGGTGAGGCTGCCCCGGCCCAGTGTCACCCAACCCTCCTCCTGTCCCTTCCCGCACACTACCAAACACTGACGCTCCCGCCGCCCAGCCTCCCGCCGCCGCCGCAGTGCCTCGTAGGTGGCCACGCCAGCCTTCTTGGTGAGGCCGGCCAGCCTGTACTCTGCCAGCTGTCTGATGTGGTGGTGCAGCTCCTCCTCGGCCTGCAGGCCCGCCACCAGCAGGTCCAGCTCCATGGGCCTCAGCAGTGCCACCAGACGGGGTAGTGCCTCACGCAGGTGTCGGGGAAGTAGGTGTCGGAGGCGTGTGATGGCAGTGGTGGTGGTGGTGGTGGCCGCCCCTAACAGGCCCAACTCACGCACCACACGCTTGGCACGGTGACGCTCACCCATGCGCCGCCGGTACCCGTCTAGCACAGCACCCACCAGGGCTGCCCCCGGGCACCCATCCTCCGCCCCACCAAACAGTTCTGGCTCCAGCCCCGCCACGCATGTCTCCGCTGTGGGGTCGGTCTCCACCTCAAAGTCGCCTCGTGGGGCACAGTACCCAGCCAGGTTTGAGGCAGCCAGGGTGCCAGGGAGGGGTCGGGGTGGGATATCAGTGCCCCCAATAAACTCTATGGGGTCAACGCCCCCCCTCAAGGCACTCCCTTCCACACTGTGGTGCCTGGTGAGAAGGTCCGCCAGCTCCGGGGGCGGGCGGTGCAGGTACAGCCCCAGGTAATGGTCCCGGCACTCCCCGGCACTGCGGCCAACAACCCTGGCACTCACTGCGCCCCAATTTCCCAGACCACACTCCTCAATGGCTGCCAGCAGGGCCAGCTCCTCCCTGCCCCCCCAGCCTTCCCCCAGGGGGTAGCACCGCCCAACAATGGTGTACGGATGGTCATCGGAATGGCCAGGGAACTCTGCCCCGCGGGCGAAGCAGGCGGGGCAGAGGGCAGTGTTGCCAGGGACAGGCGACACACACCACATGGGGCTCCGGGAGTTCTGTCCCACACTGCTGGCACTGCCTAAGCCCCGCCCTCACAGACCCCGCACCTGCAACACAGTACCAGGGAACTTAGGGGCATGCCACCACTTTTTATGCCACACACACACACACACACACAAACATTAGATACATACACAAACGTTACACATACACACAACCACAACCACACTGCTAGGTAGCTCAGTGGTAACGTAAGGTATAAAGTTTCACTGACGATCAAGCAGTTACTGTCCTCCTTGAGCAAGAGGATGAAAGGTCACAGCCTTACACATAGATCGGGCTATAATGAGCTGTAAGTTCTGTCCGTGAGGGTAATGGCTGGTGATGACAAGTCAAGCATGCAAGACACAGTGTGGATGTAAACAATGGAAGAAGCATCAAGAGTCTTTCGTCCACATAGTTCTTGGTGTGGTTATATTGGGAGAAGTGATTTGACAAGACGGAAAAACATGGAAAGTCTCTAGTGTGAAGTATGATTTGAAGGGACTAACAACGACTCTTCATACCGTTACACTCGCCCGGATGCAAAGGTTTTACTCAAAATTTGGATATTGCCAAAACCATAGTGATATTACAGAGAATTGAGGCAGAACAAGGATAGAGATGAGGAGAGTGAAGGAAGAGGTGAGTGGATGTAAAGAATTAGTTGAGAAAATGTTGAAGATGATGAATATATGGGAATCAAATTTCACTTCATGACCAAATAAAAGAAATCAATTTAAGTATGAATTAGACAACCTCAAGAAGGTACGTGATGAGAGAGTAATAGACATTGATAAATTGGAAAGGAAATGAGGACTTAAAGAAGACATCAAAACGTTATAGAAGAAAAGGAATCAGGAAACAGGGAAGCATTGAATGGTAAATCCAAAAAATGTACATTTTGAGAATATCTTTTTCAAATTATCGGGTCCCCTGACGGCTATACCTGGCATTACATTTCATTAGGATATGCCCTTAACTGTTCCAGGCGATAAAGAGTGTTAGGTTAGGTTAGGAAAACGTAGTGCCAATGTAAAGTGTGAATGCCTCCCGTCAGAGCCACTACAGCTTGGTGAGATCAGACAACATTGATCAGATATTTAACTTTTATACATACCATAAAGTACGTGACAATTTTCAGTTCTATTACAGTTTCAGTCAATACACTACTTCATTATTCTGGACTTACAAATGTTTCAATATCATTATTTAGGACATTTTTTTTTACTATATACATACCCCGGGGCACATTAATATTGACGGTGCAAAGTGTCTTTGAAGTTAGATGCTTCAAAAAAATGTTCTTAGTCCACACCAGCCCATCCCTTCATGTGTTTAAGTAACATGGTGTGATGTTTTATGAGGTTTGCTTCCCCTCTATCCAATAAAACCCTTTCACCTCTTTTTAGCCAATCAAACAAATGATGTATATGTATCACCAGTTGGAAGGGCAGACTGTGAAATGGTTTCCAGTCTCAGTATGGCGGTCAAGGCAGACACTTATCCCGGCTAGGTTAGGTTACGATAGGTCAGGTTAGGTTTGGTTGGGGCGTCTGGGGGGGCTTGTCACCCCAGTTAAAAGGCTATTACTTGAGTTCAGTTTAAGTTAGGTTATTTTGGGGGTCTGGGGGGGCTAGAGGGAAATCTGGTTCGGTTATATAAAATTTTTATATATCTTTTAAGTAAAAAAAAAAATGTTTTTCACCTTTGATTTTTTCCGGAGTGCCATATATGGCCTATATTTGTTTCCCCGACCCTAAAACCCCACTTTCCCAAGGTGTACCCAAGCTTGTTGGGTATAGGGGAAAAAACAAGAACTGGTGTATTGGCTTAAACTGCAATTTTATTCAATTTTCCGACAGAGTTGAAGGTTAGTGGAAAACATGACAGAAAAGTAAGGCAGTGCTTACAGGTACGGATGACAACGCGGTACGACTGCCGTATCTCTAAGCACTTCGAAAAAGTAAAGTACTCCATAACATAGGAAACGAAATATAGGCACGTTAATAAAACGAATCTTTACCAAAATTACTTGTGAACTTGTCTGCCAATTAGCCACAATATCTCCTTAAGAAAGAACATAACATTATTCCCAGAAAAACATGTCCACGTCACCGAGAAAGAGCACCAACTCGCGGTGAATACAACCTCAGGTGTGTGTGTGTGTGTGTGTGTGTGTAGCATACTAGGCCGCTGGTTGGCCTGGTGGCGTGTGTAGTGTAGTGGTGGGAGGCAGTGTGTGGCCCTGCCAGTGCCACACTAAGGTTATCCAACACAGCTGACCCGCCAACATCAACACTTCAAACAACTCCCATTGATCAACAAGTTACCACTATTTCCCTTGTTTCTGGCTCACCTTTGGGAAACTGTAGTTCCGTAGCGTCCTCCTCGGTGGCCTCGTGGCCTGTCGCGCTGTCACTCATCCTGAACTATGACCAAGCAACAAGAGTGACGCCGCGGCCACACAACACACGGCACACCACACGCTGCAGGTGTTGTTGGAGCGATTGGGTGACCGTAACAACCTCAACCTCACAGCCTCACACTTCACAACGGAACATTACTCCGCCTACTCGGCCACACTCAACCTAATATAATGATAGATTGAATAAAACTATGCTCAATGAGTGGTAAAACTATGCTAAATGAGTGGTAAAACTATGCTAAATGAGTGACAAAATAATGCTAAATATAAGGTTTATTTTACCATTTCTAATTACATTTCAAAATAAAGTAAAACTAAAGTTATATTTCAACATGATTACAGTTAAATGACATCCAGGGTGCCTCAACATTTCCAGGTTTCTTATCACGTTCAGTAATATGTAGTATATCGCATGCAAAAAAATATAATTATGCAAATATGAGACGTGCTATTTGCTAGAAGCGTGAAATGGTTATCGTATCAGTATTGCCCTTACAACTATACCTTATTGCTTCCTTAATTGTACTGTGATCATTTGGGCTGCAGTGCATAATGAATGGGATTAGAAAAACAATAAAAAGTAAAATATAATACTTACTTTTACTTTTTGTTGTTGTTTTCTATTGTCCTTCATAGGGAAGGACACGGGCTAGCTAAGAGCACGTCAGTGGAGTTACTTTTACTTACCACTTTACATAAACCTGTAAAAGAAAACAAATATCAATCTTTGGAGATAAACAAACAATTTGAAATAAAAGTATTACTACCTCTCTCTTTTAATGAAGAGATAAAAACCTGCAAAAGAAACAAACAAAAATATGCAAAATAAAATACTTACCTTTACTTACCTTAAAAAGAGACATAAACCTGTTACAAGAAAATTATATTAATCATCACCGATCGAAAAACAAGACACATTTGTGTTCTTTATTAGATATATGAATCTCTTATTTTGTATGAAAGTATTCACCTCCTATCAGAGAAAGACTTTCCACATTTTCATAGAACTTAAGTGTTCTGAACTGTTGTCATGTGTTGTGAGCAATGAACTTGCATGTTTCCATTCCGTTAGTCCCAGACTTGTGAAATTTATTTTCTTCTTCGAAAATAATGTACAACAGAAACAGAAAAGGCTGTTGGTTTTTAAGGAATACACTAACTTCTGGTTAGACGACGTCCGTCAAATGAACCACAAATACAGAATCAGTCATATTCACCAATGTACTAAATTGCGCCACATTTGTCGACCAAATACAGATATATATATTCATATTCGCCAGCGCATAGAAATACATTTGATAGCGCTAGGGAATTGAACCTTGCCAAAGGCAAAGGTGTTTTTTATTAATAACTTTCTATTTCTTATTTTGATTTCTTTATTGGTTATTTTCTTTTTTGGGGGGCGCTCATGCTGCCCCTCCACAAATACCGCCTTGGTGACAGCCCATATTGCCCATATGAGGAATCGCCCCTGGCTGATTGCTATCCAAACAGCAGATGGGCAGATGGCTCTTTGGGGTGAGTACTTTGAGCAGTTATTCAAGGTTAACCCTCCAATCGGACGGCTTCAAACCACTGGGTTACAGGTGATGTATGCTGATCCGCCCATTAATGAAGCTGCACTCTCTATTGATGAAGTCAAAGAGGCTGTGGCTGTGTTGAGGGGTGGAAAGGCAGCTGGCATTTGTAACATGAGTGCAGAGTTGCTCAAAGCTGGAGGTGAGGCCATGATTCGTGGGTTGCATGCTGTCTTGACTGTTGTATGGCATTCAGGTACCATTCCTCCTCAATGGAAAAGGGGCTTGGTCGTACCTCTGGAAAGGTAAAGGGGACCGTCAGAATTGCAACAACTAGGCTACCGGAGGATAACACTAGCTGCTCAGTGTACCAGACAAGGTGCTGCCCATCTCATACTGATGTGAATTCACAGTCACTTGCTGAAATATCAGAGACCTGAACAGTCAGGGTCCACACCTGGTAAGTCAACATGGAACGCCGACGTGAGTTTGTACAGGGGATGCTTGCAGCCTATGTCGATCTCAAAAAGGTGTTGAGTCAGTGCATGGCGAGGCACTCTGGGATCATCTGCACCTCCGCGGGACTCCTGCACGGATTATTGGACTACTATCTGGCCTGTACTCTGGGATTGAGAGTGCTGTGAAGTGTGGGGGTTGTCCAGCTTCTTTCCTGTGCATACGGGAGTGAGGCAGGGATGCATCCTTGCTCCATCACTTTTCAATACTTGTATGGACTGGGTACTGGGCAGAGTTGTGGACCAAAGTCACTGTGGAGCATCTGTCAGCAACACCAAGATCACTGATCATGTTTTTGCTGAAGATGCAATAATTTTTGCTGAGTCACTGGAGGTTCTGGTGATGGCTCTCGAAGCACTGCACGAGGAGGCGAAGCCTTTAGGACTTCAGGTCTCCTGGCCCAAGACTAAGGTTCAGTTGTTTGGAGGCTTGCTAGGTGAAGCTGTACAGTCAATTCATGCATGTGGCGAGGACATTGATATCTTGGACAGCTTCACATACCTTGGTAGTGTGGTCCATAACAATGGTGGGTCACGTCAAGAAGTCTTACGGTGGATTGGCTTGGCCCACAGTGTTATGGACTCACTCAGCACGAGTGTCTGGTGTTGTCGGTACCTGTGCAGACGGACAAAGATTCAAAGATTCAAATCGCTGGTTATCCCTGTCTTACTGTATGGCTGTAAGACATGGACACTGAAGACCGATCTGAAGAGGCAAATTGATGTCTTTGGTAATAAATGCTTTCGCAGTATCATGGGGTATCATTAGAATGACTTTGTGTCAAATCAGCGACTGCTCCGTGAGGCTGAATCAAGGCCTATTACCACCATAGTCCACCAACGTCAACTCCGGCTATATGGGCCTGTGGTACGTTACCCAGAAGGTGATCCTGCTTCTCGGGTTATTTCTGAAAGGGATAACCCGGAGTGGAGGAGGCCAAGGGGGCGCCCACAAAGTTCATGGCTGGGGCAAGTCAATGCTTCCTGCTGGGAGTTACTTGGTATGGGAAGGGGGCTTGCATGGGGTAATCACCAGAGGGTTGGCCAGCACGAACAAAGGGGAGGGAGATGGCGGGAGAGAACAGCTAGGCATCTAGTTTCTTATTTTATATCCATGTGTTGTGTTTCCATGAGGTGCTAACAACATCCCTCCCTTCCTGTAGGGTAGGGTGTGCCATGATGGACCTGCCTCACCACTCCACACAAACACACAAGCGAGGACAAACATTGCTGGTCATGGTAATGGTTTTTATTTCCAAGTTACTGACTGAGGTATGTACAGTGTGGGTAATAAGGGGACACACACACACACACACACACACACACACACACACACACACACACACACACATACAATGTACACATGAGGGGTTTAGCATTATGTACACACCCTCATAAAAAGCAATGCAGGGAGAGAGAGAGAGAGAGAGAGAGAGAGAGAGAGAGAGAGAGAGAGAGAGAGAGAGAGAGAGAGAGAGAGAGAGAGAGAGAGAGAGAGAGAGAGAGAGAGAGAGAGAGAGAGAGAGAGAGAGAGAGAGAGAGAGAGAGAGAGAGAGAGAGAGAGAGAGAGGAGAGAGAGAGAGAGAGAGAGAGAGAGAGAGAGAGAGAGAGAGAGAGAGAGAGAGAGAGAGAGAGAGAGAGAGAGAGAGAGAGAGAGAGAGAGGAGAGAGAGAGAGAGAGAGAGAGAGAGAGCGAGAGGAGAGAGAGAGGAGAGCGAGAGAGAGAGCGAGAGAGAGAGAGAGAGCGAGAGAGAGAGAGAGAGCGAGAGCGAGAGCGAGAGCGAGAGAGAGTTAAATAAGCGCCAGACATCAGAGGTCACATGGCACTATGGTACAACGTTAAAAGGCTAACAGAAGAACAAATGAATGATGAAAAGGCCAAGGAATGAATGGTTAGTTATAGTGAAATAGTTTGGTCAAGGAGGACGTAGTGATTGAGCAAGAATATTATCCAAGGTGGAGGAAGGTAGTTGGGATTGGGATAGATGAGACAAGTGAGGAAAAACTGCAGCTCAGGCAAGTGTAATAAGGGCAGAAAAGATTGTGGTATAGAGAGAAGGGGAAAGGGGATACTACAAGCTATACAAAAGGTCGGTGGAGAGTGTGTCATAAGATAAGAGTGAGTGAGGTTAGTGTGAACAATACGTAATGGTGTCAGTGCAGTCTCCTACCGTCTATTCTTGTGGCCTGGGTCTGACCAAGGAGAGACGGATGGTTTGACTGCACAAAGTTTATTATTTGAGAGGTTAGACCAGAAGGATTGCCAACAGCTAAGTAGAAAGGGGGATAGAAAGGTGGGAAGTAATCATGAAACAAGTGTATCTTAATATAGAAACAGAATGGGCGACGTTCATTGACAGTAATACCAGCAAGGCTCGGGACCCAACACACCTTTCTCTGCTCTAACCAATGTTTGCTTGGCTTTTTTTCTTTCTTTTCTCTCCCTTATTTCATCTTTTTCTTTCTTACCTCCCATTATTCCCCCTTTCATTTTTTTTTCCTTAAGTGTGAGAGCTATACTGAAGGCATGAGAAAATACAGGAGGTAAAGGATATTCAAGAAGAGATTTTCTGGTAGATGTAGCTGAAGGTAGGGAGGAAAGAAGAGGAAAAGGGTGAGGGCAAGATGGGGAAGGTCACGGAGCGGGGCATGAACTTCTGCTGGAACACAGATCGAGGGTGTTATTGGTAGTTGAATGTGATGAGGTGGAAGATGGTGAAGGAAGTGAGACATCAAAGAAAGGTTTTGCTATAAAGGCTTCAATATAAGAGATGGTTTCACTTTGGGGAAGGAGGAGAGAAGACAGTGGGAGTAAAAGTTTTCTTGGTAGAAGACTGTAGGGAAGAAGTTTTAGTGATTAAGTATGAAGTAGGATCAGTAGATGGTTTTGGAGGGAAGGTGTGAGTGAAGGAAGGAGGATGGGATGTAGTAGTTGTTAAGGTAGTGTTAGATATGGTCTGAGGGTGTTAATGGAGATGCATTGAGAGAGGAACCTGTTGAAAGCCACTGAGATGGGCTTCTTGTCTAGCTTCTTTAAGTGTTAGGTCATGTTTGGAGCCGAGGGCAGCAACCTCTGATTCAAAGTTGTAGACGGGACATCCTCGGAAGAAGACATAATGTTTAGTAGTTTGCACAAATGCATATTGTTGAAGGGCAGTTTGTACAGGTATGGCCAGGTGAGGCACAGAGAGGGCAACATGCGGTGGATCTACATTATTTAGCTGGATCAGTTTTGGCACCGGAGGGAGGGGAGGAATGTAAAGTTTAACCTTATAGAAGGCTCCACCTATGTATGTATACACTGTCTGCAAGATCTTGTCCTTGGAATGTAATCTGTGCAATAGTTGCACCCTCAGGCTGTTCATGACTGGACTCAGAGTTAGTCTTTCATCCTCTCAGCACGGCTCTCACACCTTAGGACAAGAAGGGGATAGTGAGAGGTTAGGAAGAAAAGACAAATGAAGAAGAAAAAAAGAGAGAGAAAAAAAAGTTGGACCAGAGACTGAAGTCCGAGCAACACTGCATTGAACCACAATCTGTGGTCCTGAAGCCCCACCACAACGGTAATGGGCTTGGTAACGGAGGGAAGGGAAGGGGTGGGAAGGGAAGGGGTGGGATGGGAAGGAATGGGAAAGGGGTGGGTAATGTTGCCATGATCATCCACTTTGGGGACATTCCTGGGTGGATCGAGGCATCCGAGACAATAGAATCTAATAGAATATGATAAAAGTATAAACACCTGACCCTGTCCCCACCAAGGGAATGACAGCGCGTACATAGCAGGTGTGTGTACAGGTGCCGAGGGGGTCCTGGTGATGCCATGCAGGTGTGCTAAGTGAGCCAAGGCACCCACCTGCATTAATACCTGCTTCACCTTGACCTTGACATTGACACGCCCATCATTATAATAATAATTGTCAGGTATTTGTAATAATAATGTGGAGGACAAGAAAAATGTAGAAATTAATGACTCCAAAAATACTGAACACATTTTCTTCACCAAATATTACTTAATCACAATAATTACATTAATAATAACAACAATAATATTAATATTAATAATAATAATAATAATAATCTACTCTCTCCTCTTAATCATACTTTGCTTCCCAGACTTAAGACAATGCTATTAATACTTAAAAGTAATATATATATATAATTTGCAAATCAAAACAATTATATATTATTTTGTATAAGCACGATAGAAAATAATGAGGAGTGTGTACAGTGGCCAGAGGTGAGCATGTTGCAGAGTATTAAATGTCTAAAAAGTTAAAAATGTATAATACTAATAACAAAAACAGCTGTGAAATTTGTCCCGTCAGTCAGTCAGTCAGTCTTCCTTCATCCTAGAGAGAGAGAGAGAGAGAGAGAGAGAGAGAGAGAGAGAGAGAGAGAGAGAGAGAGAGAGAGAGAGAGAGAGAGAGAGAGAGAGAGAGAGAGAGAGAGAGAGACTGGGGAATGCAAGAAAGAAAGAAAAATAAAAAGACAAAAAACTAAGAAATAACAATGTAAATATCTAACTACCTATTTACTTGTTTGTTATCGTGAGCAGTGGTGGAAGGTGAGAAGGAAGAAAGGAAGGAAGGAAGGAAGGAAGGAGACAGATGATGACGATGATACAAACAAAGGAACGACAATAATTATAAGGCACGAAAGGCGACCAATGGGAGAGGATGCGCCCTAGAGAGAGAGAGAGAGAGAGAGAGAGAGAGAGAGAGAGAGAGAGAGAGAGAGAGAGAGAGAGAGAGAGAGAGAGAGAGAGAGAGAGAGAGAGAGAGCAACAGCATGGTAAAAATGTATATGAAGAATTGACTTTTGAACTTGTGTATGTAAACATGTGAGTATGTACACAGGGAAAGGCGTACACGTAGGTGACTGCATTCCTCCCTTCTGTGCTTGAGCCAAACAACTCTTCACTTATGACAAAGAAGCCTCTCTAACCTAAGTCAAATGACACTTAATAACCTCCTGGTGAATGCAGTGTTTACCATCTGGAAGTAAAACTGAAAGATAAGGTAAAGTCACATTGGCCTTGGAGTCTGTGGTGGAAAATAATCCGTTACGCAGGGACACATGGTCGCTGTAACATCCAACTTTCCGCAGTTTACCTTCCCCAGGTTTCCCATTCATCATCAACCTGTTTGGGAGGATGAACAGCTGGGTGAGGTGTGTGCCGCCGCCTCTCCTCAATGGCCAGCGGATTGGTAGTGAGACGTGCTAATCACTGCACCGCTGAGGGGAAAGAGAGTAAAAGGAAATGAGATGAAGAGTTTAGTGTCAAGCTCAATGTGAAGTTAAATGAAATCAATAAATAGTTTTGGAATAGCTAAAATAAGGAAGAAGAAGAGGTATTTGAATGTGAGGATTTACAGAGAGGATAGAGTAGAGGAGTTGAAAGGAGAACGGAAGAGTCATTAGGAACACTTAAATGAATGTTGAGACAGAAAGGGAAGTAATAATAATGTCAAGTATGGGTGTGGAAATGGGTGAAACAATAATTAGTTTACTGAGTGTTGCAGGAAAAGTGTATAGGAGACTCTTGATGGAAGGGAAGGTTAGTGAGGAGCAAAGATGGTGAAGAGGAATTTCAAAGAGTAGTGGATGAATTTTATAATGTTTGTACAAGAAATGCTAAAAGTGAATGCTGGGAATAGAAAGATAATGTTTTTGAAAGGAAGAAAAGGTGGTTGATTTTAGTACATCTTATAGGGTGAGTGTGCCAATGGTAGGAAGGTAAGAGTTTGTGATGAAAATGTATGTGAGTGAAACTGAGAGTCCTAGGAGGCGAGGAAGGCTAAGTGAAGGAGTACATGCATGAAAGAGTTGCTGATAGAGGGGGAGGGACTGAACAAGGAAGGAGTGAGATGGAGGCTCCCCTGCCGTGGCCATCCCTCGTGTGAGGTATCCAGAGGGAGCGAGGCAGCAAGACTCAAGATGGATAGCCATCAGCAAGACCTTAGTATAGAGGCGGGACAGTCAAGATTGATGTAAGTGCAGTACGTTTATTCACATTTACCCTGATTTTGGCATCAGTTATACTTCCAGACGTTACACTGTGCACTGCATGTAGGGGCAGGTCAGCAGGTTATGGATTGGTGTTTACTTTCCTGTTGAAATGTCCTTCACCATTACTGGGTTGAAAGTTGTCTAGTGAATGTACAGATGAGATGAAATGATGGTGAGCAGAGCATGTTAAAAATCAGGGGTTTGACACAGTCACTTATCACTTACATAGGGACCTCTGGCAGTGGTGCACATACACACACACACACACACACACACGCATACACACATACACACACGCACGCACACACACACACACACCGACCCATATTAATTAATGTTCCAATTATCTTGTTTAAAACCCAATGCACAAGATGCGCACATACGCACATATGCACGCATACACACACTATGCGTATATGATCAGTTTTACATTCACCGCAATACTCAAATCTTCATGTGTGTACATAGGTATGTACACATATTTGTCGTTCATGCACAGCTTCATGTGTACATCATGAAAATAACACATACATGCACAAGAGTTGGTGTGTGTGTGTGTGTGTGTGTGTGTGTGTGTGTGTGTGTGTGTGTGTGTGTGTGTGTGTGTGTGTGTGTGTGTGTGTGTCATGAAGCTGTGGGTGTGTGGGCATTGATATCACATTTGTTTGTCTGTTACTGAACAATTGTTGCGTTTGATTTTTTTTCCCAAGTGCGAGAAACGTAATTTTTCAGAATTTTTCTTTTTCCAATTGAGAATTTTGTGTATCTCTTTTCTTTTTCTTTTTTTATATATATATATATATTTCTCCTCCTTTACTTTCTATATTAATCATCCTTCCTTTGTATCTCCTTTCTTTTGTTTTCTTTCCTCCGTTCACTAGTTTATAGAAGCATTTCTTTGTCCTCTGCAATAACACAACCACACTCTCACTCTCTCTACATCACCACTAATAACTAAAATAATGATAATAGTAATAATAATAATAATAATAGTCACACAACCCACATATCATTATCATCACTTTTGTATTCCCTCCTCCTCCTCCTCCTCCTCCTCCATTGGCCGAACAGAGAATCACATCACATCGCAAACACAAATTCTTCTTCCGTTTACCTTAGCAATGTTTAGCGATTCTCAGCCTTCCGTCGCCTGCACACACCCAAGTTATGGTTAGTGGTGATGACTTGCAGTTCACGTCATCACCACTGCAACACCAAACAGTTTATTAATCCCCTACACCGCCATCACCACCTCATCACCATCCGTGTTTATACTTTTCTCGGTACTTTTTGTGGAATTTTGGTCTTCTTGTTCTCTGCCAGGAGCGATTATTTTTTTCCCAGTGTTGTGGGTGGCGGGAGTCTCCTGGGCTGTGGTGGTGTGGTGTGTTGTGGTAGTGGTTGTTGTAGCGGTGGTGGTGGTTGTTGGTGTTGTTGTTGTTGTTGTTGTTGTTGTGGTGGTGGTTGTGGTGGTGATGTGCTGGGTTGCCTCTCTGGTTGTTAATATTGGTGTTATTGTTATCGTTATTGTTATTGTTGTTGTTGAATTTGGTATCTTGAAGTCTCTGAAAAGGATTATTGTTGTTGTTGTTGTTGTTGTTGTTGTTGTTGTTGGTGTTGTTGGTGGTGTTCCATGGTATGTATGGGGAGCCTTGAGAGGTGCCATCCCACTCTCCTTTCTTGGGGACCTTCAGCTTTTTACTCTGCAGGAAGGAACAGGAAACAGTGAAAAGATCATTACCTAAATAAATAAATAAATAAATGAATGAATGAATGAATAAATGAATAAACTTGTACCTATCCTGTCAAACCAAGGTGATGTAGCCAATGTTAACACTATACAAACACTATATAAAATTCAAATATTCAACACATACACACACAAACACACGCACACACACACACTTACCCTTCCACTGTCCATCTCCTCATTGTATACATCGGCTGTGGTGCGTTTCTTAGCCTCTCTGCGTGTGTGATCCGCCTCCTGGTCCGCTTCGCTCCGCCCACCACTCCACGCGCTCACTACAACCACACAGAATACATATTAACGTTTAGAAAAATAATAAATAAATCAATAAAAAATGTTCAGTTTGATATTTACGCTCATAGAATTACAGTCATGGGGGTGGGGTGATGTTAATTAATACACACACACAGATACACACACACACATACATACCCTCAGCTCCATATGCCATGTTCCCAGCTCTTCTTAGTTCATCTACGACAGAAGAGCTGCGCGATCCGTCCCACAGCCCTGTTTTCTTTGCCTTGTGGTGCACGGTTCCGTTCCAGTGGATGACGGATGGCGTTGGATGAAGCCTGGCATTCCCCATTGTCTCCTTCGTCTTCTCCACCCACCTCCCAGCATCCTCCCCCTCCTCCTCCTCCTCCTCTGTGTCAGAATCGGAGGAGGAGGAGAGGGAGGAGGTGGAGGTGGATGAGGAGTCCTTGGTGGTGGTGGTGGTGGTGCCGTTGTGGTGGTGGTGGTGGTGGTGGTGGTGATGGTGATGGTCATTGCCGTTTTTACCACCATCATTTTTTATTTTGCTGGCTTTAAAGTTTTTTGTCACCTGGTGAGAGTGGCAGTTTTTTGTTTTTTGTGGTGGTGGTGTGGTGGGCAGGCCGTTTTTTGCCACAGTGGCAGAGGTAGTGGTGGCGGTGGAGGTAGTAGTGGTGGCGGCAGTTCTTACGGGTGATTGGTCCTCCCTCAGACCACTCTTAGGTCTCCCGGCGAGTGATTGGTCGTGAGTGGTGCGCCTGGCTGGAGACTGTTCCTGATTGGTGGGTGTTCTGGCGGCTGATTGGCTGTCCTGACAAGCTTTCTTAGAGGGGCTGGAAGGCTCTACTCCTTCATGGTCCCTACCGCGCTTAGCCTGGCTGGCATCTGTGGCTGTGGTGGTGGTGGTGGTAGTGGAGGCAGTAGTGGTGGTGGTGGAGGCAGTAGTGGTAGTGGTGGTGGTGTGTGGTAGGCCGTTATGTGTGTCCCTGTGTGGTGGTGGTGGTGGTGGTGGTGGTGCCGGGGGACTGTCAGGGCTGCGTGCAGAGGAGACACAGGTGAACAGGGAGAAGATAGAACGTTTCATGGACTTGGTGGAACGGTCTGACTTTCCACTCTCCACGCTGGCTTTACTCCGCAGGCTGGCAGAGTCACCCTCACCCCCCCTCTCCCTCCCTGCCTCCCCTCCACGCTGGGGGGGTAATGCACTGTCATGGGAGAGAGATTTTTCCAACTCTGGTCGCTGCCTCTGCTGCTGCTGTTGTTGTTGTTTCTGCTGCTGCTGCTGCTGCTGCTGTTGTTGTTGTTCTACCACCGTCACCGTCCACCCTTGACTGTCTGGGTCTGGGTCTGGGCGTGTGGTGGAGGCCGGCTGCTCTACCACAGTGAAGGCTCTGGGTCCCCCGCCGCTGCTGCCGCTGCTGGTCTCGCTAGGGGAGTGGAGAGCTGCGTCGGTCACCTGCCACCCTGACTCCACCTTAGCCCTGGCACTCCCCGGCACCACCTGCAAGGCACGCGGCACCATGACCCGGGCCTTGGCACTCCCCTCACTCTCCCTGGCATCACCATTGGTCAGGCGCTGGGAGGTGCCGGCACTCCTCACGCCGTTCAGTCTGGCACTCGGCTTCTCCTTATTGCCACGCCGGTACTCATCCGCCTCCGAGTCCTCCGAGTCATCCGGGTAGGGCACCAGCGGCGGCACTGTGGCCTTGGTGGAGGTGGAGGGCTTGGAGGTGGAGGTGGAGGTGGAGGTGGAGGTGGAGGTGGTGGTGGTGGTGGTGGTGGTGGTGGTGGTGGTGGTGGTGGTGGGGTGTGGCACTGTTTTGGTGCCACACGTGGACGAGGCAGTCTTGGCAGGTGGCACTGTAGGCTTGTGGTTGTTTGTGGAGGCGGCAGTGGTGGTGGTGGAAGAGGAGGAGGAAGAGGATGGGGAGGAGGAGGAGGAGGAGGAGGAGGACGAGGAAGAGGAAAACTTGGATGAATTGGAATTGACAGCAGCCTTGGAGGGGGAAGCCGAGGAGGAGGAGGAGGCGGAGGATGAGAGGGAAGACTTCAAAGTGGAGGAGGAGGATAAGAGGGAAGACTTCAAAGTGGAGGAGGAGGATAAGAGGGAAGACTTCAAAGTAGAGGAGGAGGATAAGAGGGAAGACTTCTTGGTGGCTAGGAGTGAGGCGGAGGAGTGAAGGATGATCTTGCTGGGTTTGCAGACGGCTCCCTCCATAGCAAGACTCTTCACCTGTGTCTTGAGGGGGAATGACAGCCTCTCTCTGGGGGGGGAGAGTGTGTGGTGAGCAGGAGGAGGAGGAGGAGGAGGAGGAGGAGGAGGAGGAGGAGGAGGAGGAGGAGGAGGAGGAGGAGGAGGGAGGAGGAGGATACAAGAGGATGATAATGGCACCAATATAGAATTCAAATCAATAACACACACACACACGCATACATACCTTTCCTTATGGCACGGGAGGGGGGGCGGGAGATGTCCTTTACCCCCAACACCGCCCCCACACCCCCCACCATCAACTATAGGGTGTGGGAAGCCATTGATGACCGAGGACGCGCTGTGGCTGGTGGGAAGAGACTTTGCCCCAACCCCGTCGGAATTCTGTCGTATAAGGACTTTTTCGGAGCTTTGACGAACGACTTGCTTAATGGCAGACAGCTCCTTAGGGCGACGCACCATCTCGTAGAAGAGGATGTAAGGGTTGCGGAGAAGAGCGCTTTGTAGAGACACAGACCGGACCTGAAGGGAGGATAGGGGTGAGAGAGAGAGAGAGAGAGAGAGAGAGAGAGAGAGAGAGAGAGAGAGAGAGAGAGAGAGAGAGAGAGAGAGAGAGAGAGAGAGAGAGGTGAGAGAGAGAGACTAGTAGACTTTTTCATTTTTTTAGATAGTTAGGATAAGGAAAGTAAATTTAAACTATAAAAATATATATATATAGATGATTGAAATTGTAGTAAAATAATAATAATAATAATAATGATGGAAAATAAGAAAGGAAGAAAACTGTCTATATGTAAACAAAAAATAATAATAATAATAATAATAATAATAATGAAAAAAAATAAATAATACAGAAATATAAATAATATGACAAACTGAAGAAATTGATACAGAATAAATAAATGAAACAATACATAAACAAATATCTCCAAAAATAAATAAATAAATAAATAAATAAATAAATAAATAAATAAATAAATAAATCAAAATAAAAAATGAACACAACAAAATAGTTTAAACACACAAAAAATAAATAAATAAATAAATAAATAAATAAAATAATAATAATAATAATAATAAATAAAACACCGTCAGACTCACCGAGGAATCATCAAACTCAAACATGGTGCCGTTCGACGCCTCAGCCACCGCCGTGTAGTGACCCCCGTGCTGCGATCCGCCCAAGTGGATGACCATGGATGTCAGCCGGTACTGGTAAGGCCCTGCACCACCACCTCCACCACCTGCTCCACCACCTGGCTTCCCTCCGCTGCTGCTGCTAACGAATCTTGTAATGTCTATCGTACGCTGAATATTGATGTGTTTACCTATCTTGCCTCCGGACATGGTGAACCTAGGGTGGAGGAGTGGGGATGAGGGGGTCTCTCTCTCTCTCTCTCTCTCTCTCTCTCTCTCTCTCTCTCTCTCTCTCTCTCTCTCTCTCTCTCTCTCTCACATAAACATCTAAACCAACACTCTTTCAAACTCAACACACACACACACATACACACACACACCCTCACCTCTTCAGCTGTATCAGGAGGACGTGCGGCGCCCTTTCAATGAGGTGCCGCTTGGTCGCCGGCACTTTCTTGTGGCACCTCTCGCAGCGGTAAGCATTCTCCGAGTCTAACGTCTCCTTCCTAAAGTGTAGGTTAAGGGCATCATCAACACTGTTCACCGATCGGATGTCCAGAACCAGGTCTTGAAAGTGGCTGAATGTGGTGGAGACGTAACGGCACAGCGGACAGATGACTGCGGGAAAGGTTAGGTTAGGTTAGGGTTAAGTTAGGTTAAGGTTAGGTTAGGTTAGGTTAGGTTAAGTTAGGTTAGGTTAGGTTAGGTTAGGTTAGGTTAGGTTAGGTTAGGTTAGGTTAGGTTAGGTTAGGTTAGGTTAGGTTAAGTTAAGTTAAGTTAAGTTAAGTTAAGTTAAGTTAAGTTAAGTTAAGTTAAGTTAGGTTAGGTTAGGTTAGGTTAGGTTAGGTTAGGTTAGGTTAGGTTAGGTTAGCTTAGTCTCATAATTAGTAGGTTAACCCATCTCCCTTTTACCCCCACAAACCTCCTGCCACAGATTCGTAAAGTAAAGAAAGTTAATAGTTTTCATCTATACACCTTAATGAGTATATTCTAGTGAACTTTTGTCATACTACTATAGGGTAAACACACTTTTATTTCTGATTTATATATATATATCACAAACCGTCGGCGCCAGTAGACTATTTACAAAGGCGAGGATAGACTGTTTTCTGCCTGTTAATTCGCGTAACCCAAAACAATCATCACCACTCACCCTGCCCCCCCCCCCACACACACTCACCCTGCTGCTTGAGGTATCCGCCAAAGATCTGATTGAGTGGTGTAGTTTCCTTGGATCGGTAGTCAAGTTTGGTGGCTCGGCGGAACGACAAGTAACTCTTTTCCATGTGATCCAGCAGGAGTTTGATGAATTCGTGTGCGTCTTCCTGTCTGCCGTACATGAGGGTTTTGCCGATACCTGTGTGTGTGTGTGCATGACGGGGAGGAGTGTGTGCGTGTGTGTGTGTGAAGTTGTGGAAGGTGTGGGTGGAGAAGAAGGAAAGAAAAAAGATATAGGTAAGTTTAAATTCTTTTTGTTGACTCTCTGTCTCACTCTCTCTCTCTCTCTCTCTACACACACACACACACACACACTCACTTTTCAGCTTGTGTTGGATGAGTGTGGGCTTAATAACAGGTATAGTGCGATCCAGTGTTGCTCTTAGCGTCCTCATCATTGCACACACTGAGCAGAAGGAAGCGCTTGCAACATTCGCTTCACATCGCTGCGTGTGGCTCTGTAGCTCCTCCAGTAACCAGTTAGCCAGTGCCGGGATGTGGAAGAGTGCCTGGGGGAGGGGGGAGAGGGAGGTTATAGTGTGTGTGTCTCTGTGTGTGTGTGTTTGGGTGTTATGATTGTAGTGTATAGCTTTGTCTACATAACTCTCTCTCTCTCTCTACACACACACACACACACACACACACACACCTGCAGGGATGAGTTGAGGTAGCATGTGTTCCCGAGGTTCACCATGCCAGCACCAGGCGGGAAGGTCTTTCTCCATCCTAACGTAACCTTATCCCGAGGCCACAGTACCACCTGCGGCTCGTCCAGCTGGTCCTCCTTCCCCCCCTGGCCCGGTCTTGGGTTCACCTGCGCCATGGTGGGGGTGCTGGGGGGGTGGGGGGCGGGGGGCGTGCTGGTGAGGGTCACATATTTGGTCTTAAGTTGGTCTAGGATGAGACTTTGTTGTCGTCCCGCAGATTCATATTCGACTTGGCTGGAGAGGACCTGAGTGGATGTAAGTGGATGTAAGTGGATGTGGGTGGATGTGGGTGGGTGTGGGTGATGGGTGAGGGATGGGTGATGATGGAGGGGAGTATAGGATGCATAGGAGAGGAAGTGATAGGATGGAAGGAAGGATGAGAAAAAAGATTGAAGAGTTACTACATTGTGTCATACCATGTTTTTCTAGATTAAGTTAAGTTAAGTTATGTTATGTTATGTTGTGTTATGTTATCATTATTGTTATCATTGCACCCACCTGTTTGCCGCACACACTCAGGTGGTCGTGCAGTGGAGTCTTGGCGGCGGGGTGGTGGTTGTGGTGTGTGGTGGTGTGTGGTGCCGAGGGGGTGTGATGGTAGGCTGCCTGGAGAGCCTCACCAATCACGTCGACTGATGACGCAGGCATCACACACACACCTGGTACGTACACAGATATGTACATACATAAATGTTGGAATAAATAGTGCGCACATACACACACACGCACACACCTGGTAGATACACTGATAGATCAATGAATAAATAAAAGAATAAAAAGCACACACACACACACACACACACACACACACACACACACACACACACACACACACCTGGTAGATACATAGGTAGATAAATAAATAAATAAATAAAGGAATAAATAGATAGATAAATAAATAAAGGAATTAAAAGCACACACACACACACACACATGTATAGTTTATAGAGTCAACCTTATAAATGACAATACTGAAATAAATGAATATATAATAATAATAATAATAATAATAATAATGATAATAATAATAACATATCTATCTATATACCAGACTGTTATCCCCTAAATGTGTGTGTAGGTAGCCAAGACAAGGCAATACACACAGACATACAGACATAAATATACAGACACAGACATATTACCCTCCCCTCCCCCGCCCCCCCTCTCTGTACCTTGCCTTTTTGTAGGAGAGTATACAGAGGAGGGGCTTCCCACACACATCACCTTTTTACAAATCAATGGTTTAGATGGTGTTACAATGGTGTTAGAATGGTGGGTTTATCACAGCCTACAAGATAAGGATAATAATTCAAAAGGTGAAATTTTACATCTTCACCGTAATGGCGTTTGTTTACGTCTGCGTCTTGGGACTGCACCTCGTCCAACCTTCTGTCCTTTCTTTTTTCCCTCCTTCCCTACATAGTATACATAGTGAACTCAACACATCTGTCAAGGTTTCAGGCGGGGCTCACCATTATTTACCTTGCAAAACGTCTTTGAAGTTATGTTATGTTATGTTATGTTATGTTATGTTATGGTTAGATTAAGGTTGTTAGGTTAGGTTACGGTTACGTTATGGTTAGGTTAGGTTAGGTTCGATTATATAAGATTTTTACATTTTATTACCCAAATAGAGAAGAAAAAAATCTAAGGTTGAGAACCCTAACTTTTGGGTAATAAAATGTGAAAATTTTATATAACCGAACCTAACCTAACCATAACCTAACCATAACTTAACATAACCTAACCAACATAACATAACCTAACCTAACCTAACATAACTTCAAAGACGTTTTGCAAGGTAAATAATGGTGAGCCCCGCCTGAAACCTTGACAGATGTGTTGAGTACACTATGTATACTATGTAGGGAAGGAGGGAAAAAAGAAAGGACAGAAGGCCTTATTCTGCACTTTTACCAAAAAAAATAATTAACTAAATATATTAACAAAATATTAACAAAAATAAATATACTTCCTTAACCATTCCATCTCAGGTAAGCTTCCCCAATCCTAATCCTTTCACCTGTAAATTGGCCAATCATTCCCACAGGTGATCTACGTGACCCTAATGACCTGACCTCCCTCAACCCAGGTAAGGTCAAGGTCACCACACGTGTCACAACAACCTCACACGCCCTACACAACCTCAATGACTTCAATCAATCACTTACATACAACATTTACTTATAAACGTGACACGTATATTTATAGTACCTATATGGCCTAATTAAGACTCCTTGACCTTATGTAACCTTAATACTCATCATTGTAAGCCTAAAAGTGATTAAATACACACACGCCTAACACCATAGTGATAAAAAGGTTTAAAATGCAATAATAACAATAATTTTGAACTGAGGAGAAACGTGGGTTATAGCTGCCTCAAGGTACCATGGTGTTATTTAATGTTAATTCCCTTGTTTTAACTCCCTCCACGCCCTACGTAGGCATGCTCAAGGCCTCACCATTGATGCTGTGTGTTGGTGGACTGGTGGCGGGCCCGGCGGTGCTTGGGAAATGGTAAAAAATGGAAAAAAATAGCACTGTAAGGTCGGTGTGGCAGGAGTAAACACGGGGACTGTCTTGGCGTTTATAGTTCTACGAGGGATTCAGGCGTCTATGTCTTTACTACGGGGTCATATTTGTTGTTTTATTTGTGTGGTTTTCTTATTTTTTGTTAATTATTATGGTAAAGTATTTTTTTCTGGTTGATTATTGTTATTTAAAGTCATTATTTGTGATATTTTAAGGTTAGTGATATTGATCTAAGAGGTTCAGATGCTTTTTACTCATAACAATTAAAGTTAACATGGGTTTTCTAGGATAAAAACAATTCTTTATAAATTTTACATATCTTTAAAATAAACAAAGGTGGAATATATTTAATCACACATAACATAACCGGGCGGAATGCATTATTTTTACCCCATGTTGATAAAATACACAAGAGGAAGAGGATCGCTAACAAGGCATCGGACCCTCCTTCTCTTTTCAATAAGTGTTCACCTGGCAGTATGGATTTCACATTTCCATTATATAATACACACAAAATAACACAAAATAACACATCTTACATCATGATTAGTGTAAATAAAGGAAAATAATATAATATTCTGATGCCTTTTATTGGAGAGAGAGAGAGAGAGAGAGAGAGAGAGAGAGAGAGAGAGAGAGAGAGAGAGAGAGAGAGAGAGAGAGAGAGAGAGAGAGAGAGAGAGAGAGAGAGAGAGAGAGAGAGAGCCTAATAGAACCAGGAAAATATATGGAAACATAATTAAGGGAGAGGAAGTGGAACGAAAAGGGAGATGGATGCAACAGAAGATAAGGGAAGGAGAAAGGAGGAAAGGGAAGGGTAGGGAAGGGAAGGGGAAGGGAGGGAAGGGGAGGGGAGGGAAAGGGAGGGGAGGGAAGGGGAAGGGAGGGAAGGGAAGGGGAGGGAAAGGGAAGGGGAGGGGAGATAAGGGGATGATAGGGAAGAGGAGGATACGAAAGTAAGGGGAGGGGAGATAAGGGGAGGGGAGGGGAGATAGGGGGAGAGAAGGGAAGGAGAGGGGAGGCAAGGGGAGGGAAGGGAAGGAGAGGGGAGGGAAGGGAAGGGAATAAAATTGAAGGGGAGGGAAGGGAAGGGAAGTTAAGGGGAGGGGAGAGAAGAGGAATGGAGAGAAGGGAAGGAGAGGGGAGGGAAGGGAAGGGGGGAAAGGGCACGAAAGGAAGGGGAGTGAGGGTGTGATACATGTGTGTATGTGTGTGTGTGTGTCTGTATGTGTGTGTGTGTGTGTGTGTGTGTGTGTGTGTGTTTACCTAGTTATAACATATATTAAAAGAGTTATGCTCGTACTGTCCCGTCTTCAAATCTATTATTATCCAATTTGTTTTTGAAATAATCATGAATATTTGTTGCATGTGTGTGTCATTCACCATGGCCTTGAGGATCACGCGCTGGACTCTTGACCGCCAACCATTACCCTTCCGGAGAGAAAACTTACAGCTCATTATAGCCCGATCTATGTGTAAGGCTGTGACCTTTCACACCACACACACACACATACACACGCACTCTCTCTCTCTCTCTCTCTCTCTCTCTCTCTCTCTCTCTCTCTCTCTTGCTCAAGGAGGACAGTAACTGCTTGGTCATCAGTGGAACTTTGCACCCTGAGCAAGGCGCGAACTGGAGCCTGCCGAGTGACAGGTCAAGACGTTACCACTAAAGGCAGGGTTACACTAGCTTCTGATATCCCTTGATCTAGCTTAATGGCTGGATTGGCCAGCCATTTCCGCTGCATTGCCTACAGATTCTCGCTGCACTGAGCTAGCGGTCAGAACGGTCTTCACTGGCATGTTTTGGTAGCGCTAGCGGTAGACGAATGTAGGTACTGGAAACTATCGTTTATTCAGTATATATGCAACGAATTAGAATATTGCACTTCTTTTTTTAATAACGTTTTATGAGTATCAGAAAAATAGGATAGACGACAATACAAGAAAACACTCAAATATAAAGTTTAATTCGATGCAAATATAGCATTTACTTCTCACATGACATAGATGGAACGCCACCAAAACAAACCTTTCTACAAAGGCCGAAAACATGAAGAGTTCAACTTTTATAGTCATAATACTACGACCCAGTATTTGGTGGTTTTGTTACTAGAAAGCGCTTTCTTTTATATTTACTAATTTCATTTATTGTTCTTTGTTTTTGTGTTTAATTTTCCTTTCTTGCCATGTTTATAATATATAAACAGCTTGCTATACGATCTGCCTGAAAACTTACGTTTGGCGGATCAATGTCATATCGTCACACTAATCCATGTTTTATGAAAATGTATATCAATTTTATGGCAATAAACAAATGAATCTGAATCTGAAAAGCGGATTCCGCTAGCGGAATTGGCGAGTGGTTCTACTTGTGAGTGTGACCAAACTGCTCGTCGTATCGCTGTCAAGCCAGGGAAAACGGAAGCCAGTCTAGCGTTAGCAATAGCTAGTGTGACCGTAGCTTAAGCAACCAAGCAGTGTGTGTGTGTGTGTGTGTGTGTGTGTGTGTGTGTGTGTGTGTGTGTTACGTGTGTGTGTGTGTGTGTGTGTGTTGTGTGTGTGTGTGTGTGTGTGTGTTACGTGTGTGTGTGTGTGTGTGTGTGTGTGTGTAACGTGTGTGTGTGTGTGTGTGTGTGTGTGTGTTGTCTGTGTGTGTGTGTGTGTGTGTGTGTGTTACGTGTGTGTGTGTGTGTTTGTCTGTGTGTACTGATAAGATGAGGGGGCGTGGTGGTGGTGATACCAGTACATAATTACGAATATTAGTAGTAATAAAAATTATTACTATTATTATTATTATTATTATTATTATTATTATTATTATTATTATTATCATTATTATTATTATTATTATTATTATTAGTAGTAGTAGTAGTAATAGTAGTAGTAGTAGTAGTGATTACTTAACAAACAGAAACTTTTTAACCTTTCAGCTTCCGTCGAGAGAGAGAGAGAGAGAGAGAGAGAGAGAGAGAGAGAGAGAGGAGAGAGAGAGAGACGAGAGAGAGAGAGAGACAGGAGAGAGAGAGAGAGAGAGAGAGAGAGAGAGAGAGTACATTCTAGTGCACAAGCCACTCTCACTACCACCACCACCACAACCACCACACCGCCGCCGGGGAAGAAGAAGAAGAAGAAGAACAACAACAACAACAACAACAACAACAACAACAACAACAACAACAACAACAACAACAAGAAAGAGAAGAAGAAAGGAAGACGTAATTAACGAAAGAATAATTAGAAAGAAAACAAAATAATAATAATAATCAGTGTTTACGTAAAAAAAATATATATATATAATAATAATAATAATAATAATAATAATAATAATAATAATAATAATAAAACTGAACAAAATCGAAAAGTGAGGAAGGAAAAAAAAAAAGAAAAAGAAAGTTCAATTCGAATACATTAAAAAGAAAAGAAAAAAAGTTATTGATATATATTTTTTTTCTTCTATATAACGTGAAAAGTGCATTGAAATAGGAAGTGAAAAAAAAAGAAAGAGAGAGAGAGAGAGAGAGAGAGAGAGAGAGAGAGAGAGAGAGAGAGAGAGAGAGAGAGAGAGAGAGAGAGAGAGAGAGAGAGAGAGATGGCTAGACTCTCTTTAATTCTACTTCTCCTGGTCATTCTCGTCACCGTCACAGTTCACGTACAAGGACAAAGAAGTAAGTCAATTATTATTATTATTATTATTATTATTATTATTATTATTATTCGTAATTTTTTTTTTTTCCAACTTGTTAAATTTTTTTGTTGCCATTTTCAATTCTTCTTCTATCTCTTCTCTTCCTTTGTATTTATTTTTTTTTAATTTATTTGTATCTATTTCATCTTTCATTCCATCATCTTTCCTCTTTTTCACTTGATTCTCTCTCTCTCTCTCTCTCTCTCTCTCTCTCTCTCTCTCTCTCTCTCTCTCTCTCTCTCTCTCTCTCTCTCTCTCTCTCTCTCTCTCTCTCTCTTTCCTACTACTATTATTACTACTACAATTACTACAACTACTGCTACTACTACTGCTATTACTAGTACTACTACTACTACTACTACTACTGCTTATAGTAGCACTAATATTACTAATACTGCTACTGCTACTATTACTACTATTACCACTAATAATAATAATAATAATAATAATAATAGTAATAATAGTAATACTAATAACGATAATGATAATAATAATGATAATAATAATAATAACAATAATATTAATGGTAATAATAATAATGATAGTAATAATAATAATAATAAAATTAATAGTGAAAATGATAATTGTAATAATAATAATAATGATAATAATAATAATAATAATAGGAATAATAATGATAATAATAATAATTCAAGTAATGATAACACTAATAATAACAACAATAACAATAATAACAACAATAATAATAATAATAATAATAATAATAATAATAATAATAATAATAACAATAAGCTATATTGAAAAATTGAAGTGTCATTGAAATTGGAAGAAAATGCATAGTTTAAAACACTCTCTCTCTCTCTCTCTCTCTCTCTCTCTCTCTCTCTCTCTCTCTCTCTCCCCCCCCCACCCCCAGGGCCATGGTCAAGGTGTGGTGAGCTGCAGTTTCAGAACGGAAGAGTCAAACTAAAGAACCGAAACCGAATTGCAAAGTTCCGGTGCAGGAAAGGATTCATGCGGTTTGATGGTGACAAGTTCGCTACGTGTGTCAGGCATCAATGGAACGGGAAGGTGCCCAAGTGTATTAGTGAGTATACTGACCTAACCTGACCTGACCTAGCCTAACCTGACCTAACCTAACCTATCTAACCTAAGGTAGCCTATCTAAGCTAATCTAACATAGGGGAGGCGGTGGTACAGTGGTCAGCGTTCGGGTATGCCAGCCTAGAGTCCTGGGTTCGATCCCCTGGTATCCGCTGACCACTTTTCATTATTTGGTATCACCGCCGAGTGGCCAAAGACTACCCAAATTGCTGCCATACTGTTCTCAGACGGGACTTACACAATGTTATATGCATTTGAGGTATTAGCAGCAATAGCCTCTCTTCGTTCTCAACATATTCAAGCGAGAACGTAAACTTTTGAGGCGTCACTATAAAAAATCTAAAAACCTACGCCAAATAACAGGCAAGAGGCAAGTCCATCCTGCCTCTACAAAAAGCCTACTGGCGCCAACGGTTTATAATATAGAAAAAAAAACTATCTAAGCTAACCTAACCTAATCTATGTAAAGTATAGAATAAGGATGTTGGTTTGTATGATTTTTTTTTTCTTTTTTCTGTGTATGTGTGATAAGTGTGTGTGTGTCTGTGTGTGTGTGTGTGTGTGTGTGTGTGTGTGTGTGTGTGTGTGTGTGTGTGTGTTGGTGTATCATTAAAGTGTAGGTATGTTTACAAGTGTGTGATAAGTAGTTTTATGTACAGTACTTAGTTAGGTTAGGCAAAATTAAATAAAGAGGCGAGAAATAACATCAAGGAAAGAATAATATGATCTCTCTCTCTCTCTCTCTCTCTTTCCCAGGGCGCGGGTGTCCATTCCTCAACGACCCTGTGTATGGTAAACTTACTTATATGTTGGGCGAGGCGGCAGCGCGCTTCACCTGCGACCCTGGCTACACTCTGCAAGGGGATGAGGTGCTCGCCTGTGACTCCCGTAATTGGAATGCTTCTCAGCCGACCTGTGTGGGTAAGGACCGTGTGTGTGTGTGTGTGTGTACGTATGATGGATGAATTATTGAAGGACTAAACCAATAAATTAAACAAACAATCTTTTCCCCCACACTAGCCCACGATCAATCCCCGAGCCTTACCTGTACCTTTGAAGAAGACACCTGTGGCTGGACTAACTTACCTGACAATCACTTTGACTGGGAGAGGAAGGCTGCGTCACTTTTGAGCTCGTTTCAAGGCAGGAACTCACCTGCACAAGACCACACCTTAGGCACAACGGAAGGTAAGAACGGAAGGCTTAAAATACACGTAGATAAAGTTTGAAAGTGCAGAATGGTAAATGAGAGACGTAGAGTTTAAGTTAGATAAGTTTAGATTCAGACAAGAGACAGTATATAGATAATTATAAGTAAAAGTTAGATACATTTATAGATGAAAAAAAAAACATGATCGGTATTAATCTAAGCGCCTTGTCTATTGCTATTGTCATTGTTATATTCTTACATTGTTTTTGGCTGACCTTGGTGTGCAGGGAGGTTCATGATAGCGTCAGCAGCAGCGTCAGCAGCAGCCAGCACCAGTGAAGAAGATGGACCCCGCGCATTATTATACTCCCCAGTGTTCCCTGCAGCGCCCTCCAACCTGTCCTGCTTCACCTTCTACTACCACGTGTACGGGAGGGGATCAGGTAAGGCTACACACACACACACACACACACACACACACACACACACACTCACTACTACTACTACTATAACTACTACTACTACTTCTACTACAACAAAAACAACAACCTAACCTAACCTAACAACAACTACTACTACTACTACTACTATTATTTCATAAACTCAATATTACCTACTATTCAAATAATTTTTACTTACTTTATTATCTCTCTCTCTCTCTCTCTCTCTACAGCTGCTGAAAGGTTAAAAAGTTGCTGTTTGTTAAGTCATCACTACTACTACTACTACCGTCCTCTTCCTTTGTTGTATGTTTATATATAACAATAAATATCTATTAATCTATCTACTAATACTACTACTGCTGCTACTATTACTATTACTATTACTACTACTACTACTACTACTACTACTACTACTACTACTACTACTACTACAACAACAACAACAACAACAACAACAACAACAACAGCAACAACTACTACTACTACTACTACTTATAATAATTGATAATATACTCCCTCCCCCCCCTTGACAGGTGAGTTCCTGGTATACCTCAAACCAGAAGGATCCAACCTACAGTTCTTGCCTCCAGTGTTCCAAGTGAGCAGCAGTAACCAGGCCGAGTGGGTGTCGCAACACCTCACCTTCAGCGGGGTGAACCAGCCCTTCCAGGTGGGTGTAGTATAAGGTAGCACACTGCACCACCTTACTCAGTGTAGTTAAAGGTCATACTGTAATGTTCCAGCTTGATGTGCATCGTCCTTGTTCTCAGTGTTGTGTTATTAAGTATAATAAAAAAATAAAAAATAAAAAAAGAGAGAGAGATAGAGAGAGATTAGGGTGTTGCGTGTTGTGTGTTGTGTTTGTGTGTGTCAGTGTTTGTGTGTCAGTGTTTGTGTGTGTCTGTGTTTGTGTGTGTCTGTGTTTGTGTGTGTCAGTGTTTGTGTTTGTGTTGTGTTGTGTGTGTCTGTTTGTGTGTTGTGTTGTGTGTGTCAGTGTTTGTGTGTGTGTCAGTGTTTGTGTTGTGTGTGTCTGTGTTTGTGTGTGTCTGTGTTTGTGTGTGTCTGTGTTTGTGTGTGTCAGTGTTTGTGTGTGTGTGTGTTTGTGTGTGTTGTAACCATTGCAGAGTCTTAGTTAGAGTCATGAGCAAGGTGATGCATGATTAGGTTTGATCATGAATATCCAAAGTTATGTTCCAATGCTGTGTGATGGATCAGTAACATGACCTTGAAGAGCACATACAATCTGGTTTGAGTACACTTATTCGACACCTCAGAGTGCAGTGATTCATCGGGGGTGTTGTGAAGCCCCTTGGAGGCACCTCTTGAGGGCGTTACCATTGGCTACACACCTCCACTTTTCTTGACAAATGTTCGCTGTGAAAAGTTTCTTGTGGCAGCGGGGGGTTTAAATCTTGCTGTAGCCACGCTGTTTACTAAATTTAACTGAAATAAACTGTTGCACATGATAGTTTACACTACTCCATACACACACACACACACACACACACACACGGGTTCATGTAGACATTACCCTCCCCTCTGTACCTTGTCTTTGTGCAGGAGAGTATACAGAGGAGAGGCTTCCCACACCCATCACTCCGTCACGTTTGTCATCTTTTATCAACTGCACGGATTATGGTGTTGGAATTACTGTAACACCACCACAAAGCTAATATCTATAATATACATATATGCTGCACTTAACAATGATACGAAATGAAAATGGGAAAGTCTAATCTCAGACATCAATATACAAATCCAACAGGAATACTTGCACTACTAAGTCTCACAATGGTCTGATTGATGGGAAATGACTTTTAATATCAACAAATACCATATTCTTCAACTTTAAACCTGAAAACAAAAATATGAACATGAGATGAGTGAAGGGAAGTGAAAAATGAAAGCTTACAATGTGTCTATGAAATTGGTGTTACGATTACGTCAAATTTAATATTCTACCACCACTGTAAAGCTGAAAGAATGTTGGACTTTATATAAATATTTTCTGGTTCAAGATTAAACATATAAATTGACCTCTATACGTCAGTTTAGTCAGACCCAACTTGGACGAAGCTACAAAATTACGATCACCTCACCTTACACAACTAAAAATTATAAACAGTCCAGTGTATAAGGACTACGAAGATGATACCGTCTGAATGCAATATAAACAGATGCTGCAACACTAAACACATTCTCAACAGAAACATCACCTCCGAGGAAACTTTATAGCTATAGTGAGTGAGTGAAAGTAAATACAGTAAACATCAGAGGTCATGAGGCGTTATGTTAAGCTAAAAGGCAAATGGCAAGGCAAGGTATGGGGACGGAAAGAATGGTTAGATTAAATAGAGGATGTAGGTTAGGTTAGGTTAGGATGTGGGTTTGTGAAAGAATGGCACAAAACCAAAGCCATCAGGAAAAACAGTGCAATTGGTAGAAGTAGAAAAAATATTCACGAAAGAGATTGTCAATGTAAGTTAGTGCATCAGACTTGGAAGAACATAGATAGTGAGTACCCAGCAGATAATGAAGATAAGAAAATGAACCTTATGATAATGATAAGACTTAGAGAGAGCTGTTATCAAGAGTAAATAAATGCAATACCTTGATAGGAATGGTCTTAAGGAGAGAAAGAATTATATCACAGAGATTCACGAGTTAATCCAGGAGGTAAAGAAGAAAGGATTTTGTGATAGATGTAGCTGAAGGAATGGACAGGAAAGAGAGGGAAAAGGGTGAGAGGAAGATGGTGGAGGTGTAAGAACGGGGGGGGGGAGGAGGAGGAGAGAAAGGTGTGGAGGGAAGGTCACGGGATAGGGATGAACTCCTGCTGGAACATAATAGGCGTTACCTCATGTTGAATGTGATGAGATAGAGAATGGGAAAGGGAGTCAGACATCAATGAAAGGTTTGTTGCAATAAAGTCTTCAACCTCAGAGATATTATTGAAGGGGAAGCACAAGAGCACAGGTATTTGGTGTAAGAATACGAGGTGTGGGAGAAGGGAGTGAGGTTTGAAGTTGAAAGAGTAGAGGTTGGTGTGTCAGAGTTTAGTACATAAAAGTTATTAGTCACTGGTACTGAAGGAACAACAGGAGGGGTGAGAGAAGTGGAAGGTGAAGAGGTAAGAGATGGAGATGAAGGAAGGGTAATAGCAGTGGAAGAGGTAATTGTGTTAGATGAAGGAACAAGAGGAGTGGGAGAGGAAGAGGTATGAGTGAAGGAAGGAGGATGGGATGTAGCAGTTGGTAAGGTAGTGTTAGATATGGTCTGACGGTGTTAGTGGAGGTGTGCTGAGAGAGGAACCTGTTGGAAGCCACTGAGACGGGCTTCTTGTCTAGTTTCTTTGAGTGTTAGGTCATGTGTGTGTGTGTGTGTGTGTGTGGTTCTGTATGTAAGTGTATGTAATGTTTTCCCTCAGATCGTGCTGGAGTCGGAGCAGCAAGGAGTCCTGTACAGTGACGTGGCTATTGATGACGTTACCATAGCGTATGAAGAAAACTGTACTCTTACTACTACTACTACTGCTGTTACTACTACTACTGCTGCTGCTACTACTACTGCTGCTGCTACTACTACTGATACTACTGGTGTTGCTACTGCTGCTACTACTACTGTTTGGGTTACTGGTACCCCTCCTCCTACTACTACTGAAGTGCCTATTACTATTATATACGAAGGCACTACTACTACTGTTAATACTACTACTGCTACTGCTACTGATGATGATGATGATGATACTACTACTGCTTCTACTACCACTACTACTACTACCTCCACCACAGCCGCTTTCGATATCAACCACACCACCGCTACCACCATCATAACTCCCACCACATCTACTGCCACTGCTACAGACATTAACACCACCACTACCACCTCCACCTCCTCTTCTTCCCAAGCCACGCCCACCTTCCTAACAGGTTGGTACCCCTGCTGTGTTATGTTGGCAACCCTGACCTTAACTTGTATTGTATAAGTTTATATATAAAAAAAAATTAGTTATATATTTTTTTTTAGCATTTATTTGCAAGTTTAATCTATAGTTTGGTATTTGTAACTCATTTTCCTGTGATATTTGAGTTCATTTGGGTAAAACGTCTATACTTCTTTCATAATTTTTGTTTTATTCTATATTAATAAATTTCTTGAACTGATTATTTATTGTTAATTATATTTTACTTTATTTTCACCTCAGGTTTCTCCCCCTCCCCCCCCACACACACTACTACTACTACTGCTACTGAACCTACTTCTACACTACCACCTACCACCACCACCACACCACCACCACCACCAACCACCACTGATACACCACCTACTTCTACAGTCACCACTACTACTACTACTACTACTGCTATTCCTACTACTACTACTACTATTCCTACTACTACTACTACTATTCCTACTACTACTCCTCCTACTACTGCTGCTATTCCTACTACTACTACTACTACTGCTACTGCTATTCCTACTACTACTACTACTGCTATTCCTACTACTACTACTGCTATTCCTACTACTACTACTGCTATTCCTACTACTACTACTGCTATTCCTACTACTACTACTGCTATTCCTACTACTACTACTGCTATTCCTACTACTACTACTACTGCTATTCCTACTACTACTACCACTACTCCTACTGCTACCACTACTTCTATTACTAGCCCTACTACTACAACTACTACCACAGTTACAGCCACACCAACCACCATCGCCACATCTCATGTTCCCTACATCCCTACCACACCACCCACCACCACCACACCAACTTACAAAATCACATCAACACCATCACCACCACCACTACCACACACCACCACCACCACCACCACCACACACCAGTATACCACTACCACACTCTGGCATCACGACTCCCCCCCCTTCACCCTCACACACCCGACCACCACCACACCACCACACCACGCTAACACACTCACAACTCTACTGGTGGTGATTGGGGTGTGTTGTGTGGTGGGTGTGGTGTTGGTGGCGGCAGCGTGGTGGTTGCAGAGACGAACGGAGGAGGAGGAAGGATCGGATATGCAGTACCTCGCCTCTGATGAAGTACAGATGGTGGACACGCTGGCTACTACCTATGGCGACAGGAGATATCAAAGTCCGACTGCTATCTGAGGGTGGTTGGGGCGTCCCGTCAGTGTCCTGCAGGATGAAGATGTTGAAAGACTGCTGGAGATTGACTAGCCCCGCCTCGCCCTGCCTCACCCCGCCCAAAACCATAATTTGACCTATTTTTGTCTGCTTGAAATTGACTCTGCTTCACCATTAGCACCAAAAACCATTAATTGACCTATTCCCGCCAACCGCCCAAAATTATATGTAGTTGTACCACTGTCGTTTCCGCAAGAACTGAAGGACGAAATCTCAATATCGCATTTGATTTAGAAAAGAATGTGTGTGTGTGTGTGTGTGTGTGTGTGTGTGTGTGTGTGGGGTATAGGTAGAAAATATATATATAAGTCCCTCGCTCCGCTACGCTATTTCCTGCCAAAAGTCTGGTTTAATTAAGACTTGATTTGATATATTTTTTCTCCCGCCACAATGTGTTCTTCTTAGTCATGTCACAGAGGAACTAATAGCAATGTCACTCCTTTGATCAAGAACATGTATATTATCACATCTCTCTCTCTCTCTCTCATTCATTATTCAAGATTTTATTCAACTTTCATTCGTAAGTAGTGACTATTTCTACTACTACAGAGAGAGAGAGAGAGAGAGAGAGAGAGAGAGAGAGAGAGAGAGAGAGAGAGAGAGAGAGAGAATATCAATAACTATTATCACGTTATCAAAATGTAAATAATGAAAACTGATATATATATATGTGAAGAAGAAAAAACCAAAAAAAAACCCTATTAGAACCAATATGAAAAATGGTGAAAAAGTGAAAGAAAATAAACGAAAGTGATGAAATGAAATGAAAAGAAGAGAAAAAAAAAAGTAACAATGAAAACTAAAAGAATACAAAAAATAAATAAATACAAAAACTATAAAATAAATAAACAAACACGAAAACAAAAAACAAAAAAGAAAGAAAGAAGGAAAGAAAATAGAAGTCAGAAAATAAAAAAAATAATAATAACAACAACATCAACAATCAGAACACATTTATTTCCACTTTCTTTCCACACGTGTTTGTATTTCTGAGAACTCCTAACACTTCAGCTTCAGCCCATCACACGCCCACGCTCCAGGACGCCCCCATCACGCCCTCAGGATACTGGAAAAGTCCTTCAGGGCGGACAAACGTAGTAGGAACCCCATCCTTCACACTCACCTTGCAGGACCTCTCAAATAACTGTAGAGAGAGAGAGGAGAGAGAGAGAGAGAGAGAGAGAGAGAGAGAGTGTTAGTATAGTATATATATATATCTTTTTTTTGTAAGGTAATACTTTTGTAATTTTATATTTAGCTGTAGTGTGTGTGTGTGTGTGTGTGTGTGTGTGTGTATTACTTTATGACTGTTATAATTATCCACATACTGTATACATAATCAACTTCTTTTTTTCTCTATTATATACTCATAAATAATTACTATGACTGTAAAGTATTAGAAGCCTGTATGTATGTATGTATGTATGTATGTATGTATGTACGTATGTATAAGTATCTGTATGTATGTATTCTTTGCTCTTAGTAATTATTAAACATTTAAAAAATATATACATTGTTTTATTATCATCA
>JAPQNM010002045.1:0-17500 GCA_029783475.1 Metacarcinus magister | reverse complement strand
GAGTTAAAAAGACGAGAAGCTTTTTGACTCTACTAACTAACTGACTGTCTTCAACATACAATTAACATACAGACTCAAACTATACAGAGCCATTCTTCATATATAACAACACTAACATCTTTCATTCTTCACGAGGTTAGAGTATGGTAGTGGTAGTGGTAGTAGTAGTAGTAGTAGTAGGAGTAGGAGTAGGAGTAGGAGTAGGAGTAGTAGGAGTAGTAGTAGTAGTAGTAGTAGTAGTAGTAGTAGTAGTAGTAGTAGTAGTAGTAGTAGTAGTAGTGGTGTTAGTGAGAATTTAGGAAGCAAACTTTAACCAGTGATCACATAAAACTTAAATAAAAACCACGGCAGACTCACCCATATTATAGGACTCCATTAAAAAGCCAGTGAGTGCCAAGGGCTTGTCTAGGTGAGGCATTGCTAGCTCAGGGAGTGCCACCAGAACGCGGCGGTACAGTTCAGGAGTGAGGGGGTAGCGCAGCACGGCCGGCCAGATCAGGTTAAGGGCGTGACGGGCTTCAAGGTAAGGCAAGGTGAAGGGAGGTGGGCCGCCTTCTTCTTCCTCTTCTTTACTGCTGTCTAAGGAGGGAATGGAGAGATGATGGTGGTGGTGGTGGTGGTGGTGGTGGTGGTGGTGGTGGTGGTGGTGGTGGTGGAGGGGGTGAGGGTGTTATGGTAGGGGAAGGGAGGAGAAGAAAAGGAAGAAGAACAAGAAAAATAAGAAAAATAGTAAAAAAAAAAAGAAAAGAAAAAGCAAAAAAGAGAATGAGAAGTAGATGAAGAAGAAGAAGAAGAAGAGTTAAAGAAAAAAAACTATATATTCAGAAAAAAAAATAAATAAATAAATAAATAAAACAACACCAACAAAACCAACAAACAAACACACTCACCTTCCTTGGGGGGGTGTAGGAAGAGTTTGGGGGGCAGGAGGGGGGAGGCGCCTTGAGGGGGGTGGCACCTTTAGCCTCTCCAACAAAGGGAAGAGGTTGTTCATGTACGTAACGGGCACGCTCATGTCTGTGTGCGTCTTCATGTGCGTCTTCACCACTTCGCTCACTGCCTGTGTGTGTGGGATGGGGGGTCGGGGAGAGAGCGAGAGAGAGAGAGAGAGAGAGAGAGAGAGAGAGAGAGAGAGAGAGAGAGAGAGAGAGAGAGAGAGAGAGAGAGAGAGAGAGAGAGAGAGAGAGAGAGAGAGAGAGAGAGAGAGAGAGAGAGAGAGAGAGAGGAGCAAAATCAACAATAATAATAATAATAACACCACCATCACACACACACACATACAACACCCCCCCACACACACACACAACCCCTCCCCCTCCCCCCCCCCACACACACACACAACCCCTCCCCTCCCCCCCCCCACCCACACACCCACACACACACACACTCACCAGCAGGGTAAAGAAGAGAAAGTCCTGGTACTCTAAATATTCCAGCAGTAAGGTGACGAGAGCCTTCTGGTCTACTGTATCCGACACCAACACATTGATCACAGCCTGGAGGACGAGGAGGACGAGGAGGAGGAGGAGGAGGAGAATAAACTTGATGCAGAAGTAATGAATGTAAACAAATATTCATGATTATTTCAAAAGCAAACTGGATAATAATAGATTTGGAGACGGGACAGTACGAACATAACTCTTTTGATATATGTTATAACTAGGTAAACACACACACACACACACACACACACACACATATACACATATACACACACATGTATCACACCCTCACTCCCCTTCCCTCCTCTTCTTTTCCCTTCCCTCCCCTCCATTCCTCTTCTCTGCTCTCCCTTCCATCCCCACACCTCCCCTCCCCTTCCCTTCCCCCCCACACACCTTCAGCCTTCGGAGGGGAAAGCCATAGCCGCTCCCTGAGGACCTAATGGGGTGTCGTCCCTCAGACTGCATCAGCTTCACCAGGGACGACAGGGACAGCTCTTGGACGGCCCTCTCTGTAAGGCAAAGGAGAGAGAGAGAAAGAGAGAGAGAGAGAGAGAGAGAGAGAGAGAGAGAGAGAGAGAGAGAGAGAGAGAGAGAGAGAGAGAGAGAGAGAGAGAGAGAGAGAGAGAGAGAGAGAGAGAGAGAGTTACACACAAACACATTATAAAAACTTCTACAGCAACCAAAATATTACCAATAATAATAATAATAATAATAATAATAATAATAATGATAATGATAATCTAACCTAACTTTTACTACTACTACTACTAATAATAATAATGATGATAATAATAATAATGACCTAACCTAACCTAATATTACTGACCGCTGTGTTGGAGTAGACGCAAAAAGGCCTTGAGGGTGTCTTCAAACATATCCTTGAACCACTTGTTGACCTGGTTTCTGGCACTCTCCCCCCCTGAAAGTGTACGTATAATGATGATGATGATGATGATGATGATGATGATGATGATGATGATGATGATGATGATGATGATGATGAAAGGAGTCTATTAATAACAACAATACTACTACTACTACTACAGTCAGAATTCATTTAGTTGCATTGTTTCACTAGCAAATACAGAGAAATCATTGAACATTTTTGAAAGAATAACAAAGAAATTAAGTGTGAAGAATTCTGCATAATTGGTAATATTGTGACTGATAAGGAACCAGAGTTGTAATGAGATAAGTTGTAAATCTTAAGTCTGCATTACATTTAATTACGACTAAATAAACACTTTCTTCATTCCTCTTAACACCTTTCCTACATACAACTTTCTCTTTATGTATTGGATATATCATTACAGCATCTGATAGACTTAATTAAACTCTACAACTGTCATTATGAATATTTGTTCTATGACTAATAATTACGCAGTAAAATGCAACTATCTTTTTTTCCAAAACATGACTTTCTTCATTTTTTTGAAAGCTATTAGAGATATTGCGGAATGCCGTGAAATGGTGAAAATATGCGCGATATCAAAATTAATAGGTCTTACAGAAAACAGCAAAATACCGGGACCGCAAAAACTGAACTGCGATATAACGGGGTATTAATGTACATTCATTCCCATCGCTCTACAACTAAACAATTTCTTCATTCCTTCTAAGACCTTTCCTACATACAACTTTCTCTTTACATTCATTCCCATCGCTCTACAACTAAACACCTCTGTGTCTATCCCTTGATATACAGTAATCTTGACCCTATATATATATGAAACATTACTTAAGCAGTTCACTATCCAATGCAATATTTATCCTACTACCTTTTTGTGTATTTCATTATCTTATTTCCATTCATTCTAATTATTCCTTTTACACACTCGTACAAACTCTCACACTAGATAACATAATTTCTCCTTTGAATAAATCAGTATCATCCATAAACTGTAGGTAATTCATCTTCCATTCTACATCAACACCATTTACCAAAGTGATATACATACATCTACCTAAGATTCTCACATTTACACTACCTCTCTTTTCCACACCATCCATAATAATAATAACAATAATAACAATAATACAACTACCACTACTACTAATAATAATGATGGTAACAACAATAATAATAATAATAATGATAATAATGATAACCTTCCGCCTTGATGGGTCTCTCTATGGCTTCCTCATGCAGTAGGTAAGTAAATATATGATGGAGTCCTGTGATGGCAGACAGTGTAGTACCGGCATCATTACTCTGTGGGGGGGGGAGAGAGGGAGAGAGAGAGAGAGAGAGAGAGAGAGAGAGAGAGAGAGAGAGAGAGAGAGAGAGAGAGAGAGAGAGAGAGAGAATAATGATAATACAATAGTGACTTAACAGTATTGGAATAATAACACATTACTAAAGAGAACATTGGTGTGTGTGTGTGTGTGTGTGTGTGTGTGTGTGTGTGTGTGTGTGTGGTGTGTCGTACCTGTTCTCTAGATACGATGAACGATGGACCACCGAGTTCCATCATTGTAAATATCTTTTCTCATTTGAAACTGGATTGCAAGATTCTTCACAGAGGTCAATTTCGTCTCATATATTGTCAGGAGTTTTTATTAATTTTATCAGTGATGAAGTATAATGTAAAGTAACATGACGCTCGTGTGATTAGCCGATGAAAGACTTGTGTGTACAATGGTCATGTATATATCATCAGCAAAAAACGTGCCATTGTAGAGGGGAGACAAAAAACATGGTAGGGCTCAGACTATGTACTATGGAGAGTCAAGAATGTCATGGTTATATTAAGGTTAGGTAAAGATTTGTTTCATGACCCATTCAATACTTGTATATTTCTCTCCATGTGTTCATCTATCTATGCCCTTCCTTCTCCTTCCTTTCCCTCCCTCTTGATACTTGTTCAGATCACACCAAACAGTTATGCTGCTGAATTACAGAACAAAAATAGTAATAGTTATTTTTTTTCTCCCTCAATAAATGGAAGATAAAAATTGCAGTAAAGATCTGTTTTTTGACCCAGTCTATATGTTGGACAAAACTATTTTTTTCTGGTAGATTTCGATGTGTTTGGAGTTAATCTGATGTTTGTTTGTTATGCCGGGCAGCCAATTTTTTTCCTCTCTCTCCCTCAGTAAATGGGAGGTAAAAATTGCCACAAAAAAAGGCAGATTAATTCAAAAACATCAAAATCCATATGAAAGAAATAGCTTTGTTAGCATAACCTTCCCAGAGCTGCAGTTAAATAAGCCTAACCAAAACTAACCTAACCTAACCTAATCGAACCTAACGAAACCCAACCAAACCTAACTAACTGGTACCAGCCAAGGGAAAACAAAAATTCGTTAAAAAAAATCCTGCTTGTCGCCAGACCCTGTAATGAGGAGAGTAGGAGAAATAAAAGCAAGGGGTGGAGGTCCAGTTAACATTAAAGGCGTCTTGACACTCCCCTTTTGAAAGAGTTTAAGTCATAACCTAACTAAACCTAACCAAACTTAACCAAACCTAACCAAACTTAACCAAACCTAACTAAACCTAACCTAAACCTAACTAAACATAACCAAATGTAACTGAACCTAATCTAATCTAACTAAACCCAAACCTAAACTAACCTCAGCTTTGGTTTGGTTAGATTAGCTTAGGTTACGTTAGATTACATTAGTTGTGTTTAGTTAGGTTTGGTTAAGCTTGGTTAGGTTTGGTTAGATTTAGTTAGGTTTGGTTGGGTTGGTTTTAGTTAGGCTTATTTAACTGCAGCTCTGGGAAGGTTATGCTGACAGATATTTTTTTCTTATGGATTTTGATGGTTTTGAATTAATGTGACTGAATTTAATCTGTCAATTTTAACCTTACATTTATTGAGGGAGGAAAAAAAATAATATTGGCATTTTTTTCTGTGATTTAGCGACATAACTGTTTGGTGTGATCTGAACAAGTATCTGAGGTTGAATTTGCAGTGCATTATAAAGGTAAGGAGATATCGACTGGGTCATGAAACGAATTAGGTTATGTTAATGATTCTGGCACATCATTCTTAGCGTAGATTATATTATTTTGTCTTCTCAACCCAAGAACCCCACAAACCCACAGGTCCCCAGCCTTGTTGGGGTGATGAGGATATCTTATTATATATACATTTGTACCGGAAATGAATGTCAAAATCATTCGAAATGGATCAAAATCTATACGAAAAGTGTTATTTATATCCAGCTGCATTCTGGTGTAGATGTAAAGTTTTCCCATATAAAATTATGTATACATACATATCAAATAGAAGAAAACAATATAAATAGGAAACTTAGAGTCACGGCTTGAATAACTTTCTATCCAGACAATATTTTTGAAGTATTTGTAAGTGAACACAACGTAAATATTGAGTCTTACCTCCAGCTTCTCCATTATATCCACAATAACGTTGGCATTCTTCACCCTGTCAGACTTAAACTCCTTCACCAGATTTTTAACAGTCCTCCTCCCCGCCTTTTGGCCCGGCATGGTGTGTGTGTGTGTGTGTGTGTGTGGAGGCTGGCGACTGGCACGTGTTGTTGTTGTTTAGGGCCAGGACTTGGACTTGGACTTGGGTTGTAGACTGTGGGTGTAGCCTTTGTATCGGCATTCTTCCACACAACTGCTGGAAAAAGCAAAAAAAGCAGGGGCAAAAAACTAGAAGTATTTACTCCGGTAAAATTTTACATTTTCACCATAAAGGTGTTTGTTTACGTCTGCGTCTTGGGACTGCACCTCGTCCAACTCACTACTTTTGGTCATAGAGAACAGATATTTTATTGTGTTTTTGTGTCAACACAAGGGATACCAGGCTATATTTTTACCATAACAAGTATTTTATTGTGTTTTGTGTGTATTTTTGGGCAAAATTATTTAGATGACTGAGTGTGTGGTACTCAATATAGGCGAGGGGGTTACAGGTATGGAGGGTGGAGTAGTGAGGTGTGGTTCCTGTGGAATGGAGAGACAATGGATGGTAAGTGAATGTAAGTTGTGTGAAGTGTTAGCTAGAAATGTAGCTTTAGAGGAGGTTAAGGAAGTGAAAGTTTTGTTGGCACAGACGAGGCAACAGATGCAAGAGGTAAGGCGGGAAGTTAGCGTCAGGTCACGAGCGTCAGGTCAGAGACAGGGGAGGGATAGTAGGAGGGTTGTGGATAGGGTAGGAAAAGGGAGGGTGAGCCTTCCCTTGTGTGAGGTGGAATTTCCTCCCCTCTGTGAGATAGAATGTAGCAACAAGTTTGGTTTGTTCGCTACACAGGAGGAGGAAGAGGTCGTGATAGAAGTAGGAGCAGGAGAAGGGGACAGGACACCCAAGGCAAAGATAGTGAGGAGGAAGTTAGATGGGAAGGAGAGGAAGGACAGGGAAAGGTTAGAAGGGTCGCAGGAAGTGTTAGTTCTGGGTGACTCCAGGATTAGATATTTAGATGAGACTTTCTGTGAGGCCGACAGGGAGAGGAGGATGACGTGTTGTCTTCCTGGGGCTGGAGTGCAGGACGTGGTAGAGAGATACAGGAGGGTAGTGGAGGGGACGGGGAAGGAGGCGTTAGTGGTGGTTCACGTGGGAGTGAACGATGTAGGCAGGGTAAGGTCAGAGGAGCTAGTGGATAGGTATAGGGAGCTTCTGAGGGAGATAAAGGAGAGTGGTAGGAGGTGTATAGTGTCAGAGGTGCTCCCTAGACAGGGGGTTAGAGGCTGGTGGCTCTCACATGCCCTTGGCCTTTGACAGAGTGTCCCATAGGAGACTGTTAAGTAAAGTCAAGGCTCATGGCATAGGTGGGAAGGTACTGGAGTGGATTAGGGGATGGCTTACTAGTAGGGAACAGAGAGTACAGATTAATGGGAAGAAATCAGAATGGGGTAATGTCACTAGTGGGGTACCACTAGTCACTAGTGGGGTACCACTAGGACCATTGTTATTCATAATCTATATAAATGACTTAGAGACAGGAATAAACAGTGATATCAGTAAATTTGCCGATGACACAAAGATAAGAAGACCGGTAAAGAATTTAGATGATGCTAGGATGCTGCAGGATGACTTAAATAGGCTGTACGAGTGGTCAGAGAAATGGCAGATGCAGTTTAATGTTAACAAGTGTAGCATTATGAGCGTAGGTAAGGTAATAGGCCTGTAGACTACACATTAAATGACAATACCTTAGGAAAGTCATATAGTGTGAGGGACTTAGGAGTTCAAATAAACAGTGACTTGCGCCCCAGGGAACAGTGTATTATAGCTAGAAATAGAGCCAACAAGATACTGGAATTTATTAGTAGGTGTGTGACAGATAGGAGTTCTGAAGTCATTCTGAGGTTGTATTTAGCGCTAGTAAGACCCCACCTAGATTATGCAGCTTAATTTTAGCCCCCTTATTATAGGAAGGATATAGGCTCCGTGGAGGCAGTCCAGAGAAGAATGACCAAGATGATTCAGGGGCTGAGAAATCTACCCTACAAAGATAGGTTAAAACGCCTTAATCTCCACTGCCTAGAGAGAAGGAGGGCAAGAGGGGATATGGTTGAGGTTTTCAAATGGGTAAAAGGAATTAATAAAGGAAACATTGATCAGGTTTTAGAATTTAGTAGTCAGGATGGGACACGTGGAAATGGGTACAAGCTACAAAAACTTAGATTCAGGACAGACATAGGTAGATATTGGTTCACTAACAGAGTGGTGAATGATTGGAACTTAGATTCAGGACAGACATAGGTAGATATTGGTTCACTAACAGAGTCGTGAATGATTGGAATAGGCTGGGTAGACACGTAGTAAGTGCTGAGTCAATAGGTAGCTTTAAAAGACGGTTGGATCAGAGTATGGATAGGGATGACGGTGGTATGGCTAAATATTGGATTATTCCAAGGGTGGGGGACAAGGAGCTGCCTCGTGTAGGTCATTAACTGGCCTCTTGCAGTCTCCTCATTTCTTATGTTCTTATGTTATTTGATATTAATTCTATATTAATCTAACCTAAACTATATTAACCAAAGCTTAACCTACATTGACAAATAACAGAACCTTGTTCAAACCAAACTAAACTTTATTTTTTTGAAGATAAGGTCTCACAGAAATGTAATTAAAGAAAACCTTCTCAAAATGCATCAAATAATGCAAATATATAACCCTGAATTCTCTAGAGCATTCTGAAGATGTAAAATAATACCTTTACTCCTTCTTACCTCTGCAAAATTATTCATATTTGGTCCCCTATAACTAGGGGGCCGCCTGCCTCTCATTCTTGTCCTCCATGACTTATCTAAACACTCTATCACATTCTCTAACACTCTATTGTTACTCCTCCATTCCACACTCAACCCCAGCAGGTAATCCATTTGCCTACTAACACTCCTCTCTCTCATCTCACTCCAATCTTGTAGTTCCTATATTCAAGAAAGGAGATAAGGCAGAAAGTAGCACTTACTATGCTTGTTTACTTTGTAGAATTTCGCCCTTTGAGAGTGCAGCTAAGGTGGGCCTCCGCTGTGTCCAGGCAACTTTGCTTCCCGATTGTTCCGCCTATCCGTTAGCGAGTTAGGTGCAGTATTGGGGTATCCTGGTGTTGAGTGTTCGTCCAGTACTGTGTTCAGCCATCTGTCCAGTTGGTGCTAAAAGGAGTCCGTCGTGACACCAGATAGCTCCAGGATTGCCTTCGGGACAGCATTGAAGAGATGAGCCACATATTTTGTGAAATTGTTATGGGCGACTGTGTTCATCCTTTGTGCAGTAGCCTCCATTCTGTTGATGTAGCACAGTCGTCCCTTCCTGGTGTGATTGTTGATCTCCAGTCCCACATCAGGTACAAGTCCTTCTAGGGTCTTCCAAACATAGATCACCAGGTAGCACTCTCGTCTTCTCTGGAGGGAGTAAAGACGAAGATATTTCAGCCGCTCCCAGTAGTCAAGATGTTGGAGACTCTCTATCTTGCTTGTGAGAATCCTGTGTAGGGCCTCTAGTTTGATGATGTCCCCGGTGTTGTGGGGAGTCCAAAGCTGGCAGCTACGCTACACTGTGTCATCACCTAGTGACAGCCACACACACACACACACACACACACACATGGCTGCTACAATACATTGTTTGAAATGCAAGAGTCATTTACAGTGAATAAGATTACTTTATTCTTGGATGATAAAACATTGAATGGAAAATAGTCATTCGTATACAACAAAAAATATTATATTAGGTGTATAATTACCACTAACACATACATAACACCTGCAGCTACTCCCTCCTCACAGGTGTGTTTGGATGTGTTTGGCAACACGACTCTTGGTAAGGAAACACTTGCCACAAATATCACACTTAAACTTCTTTTCACCAAAGTGTGATAGCATGTGTGTGTTAAGATGATCGTTTCGTTTAAAATTTTTACCACACTCAAGACACTCAAAGTTTTTAACATCAGTGTGGGTGAGCATGTGTGTGTTAAGATTACAGTTTTGATTAAACTTTTTACCACACTCAAGACACTCAAAGTTTTTAACACCAGTGTGGGTGAGCATGTGTGTGTTAAGATCACTTTTACGTTTAAACTTTTTACCACACTCTAGACATTCCAAGTTTTTAACATCGGTGTGAGTGACCATGTGACTGTAAAGATTATTTTTACGTTTAAATTTTTTACCACACTCAAGACACTCAAAGTTTTTAACACCAGTGTGAATGAGCATGTGACTGTAAAGATTATTTTTACATTTAAATTTTTTACCACACTCTAGACACTCAAAGTTTTTAACATCAGTGTGGGTGAGCATGTGATCGTTAAGATGACTTTTACGTTTCAACTTTTTACCACACTCAAGACACTCAAAGTTTTTAACACCAGTGTGGGTGAGCATGTGTCTGTTAAGTTCACTTTTATATTTAAACCTCTTCCTACACTCCTGACACTCATAGTTTTTCTCACCAGTGTGGGTGAGCATGTGTTTGTTTAGACTACCTTTCTGGGTAAACTTTTTACCACACTTAAGACACTCAAAGTTTATCACACCAGTGTGGGTGAGCATGTGTTTGTTAAGACTACCTTTCTGGGTAAACTTTTTACCACACTCTAGACACTCAAAGTTTTTAACACCAGTGTGGGTGACCATGTGTATGTTAAGATGACCTTTATGGGCAAACTTTTTACCACACTCAAGACACTCAAAGTTTTTAACACCAGTGTGGGTGAGAATGTGTCTGTTAAGATCACTGTTACATTTAAACCTCTTCCTACATTCCTCACACTCATAGTTTCTCTCACCAGTACAGGTGAGGACATGCTTTATAAGATTGCCTTTTAAGTTATATATTTTTGCACACTCATTGCACTCAAAGCTTCCCACATTAGGGTGGTGGATGAGCATGTGGTTCCTGAGATCAGCCTTACAAGTGCACACTGTCCCACAGTGGTCATACCTCAACCTCGTCTTGCCAGCATGGGAGAGGATGTGTCTGGCAAGGGCAGCCTTACTGGAGCACACTTTCCCGCAGTGGTCACAAGGGTGGGTCCTCACACCCGGGGTCGCCTGCTGCTGCTGCTGCCGGTCCCGGCCGTTCCCGCTGCTGCCCGGCCTCGCGTCCGCCATTGCAACACTACTTCTGGCAGCACACCTGTGGTGGGAGGTGTGAGCCGGTCCTGCAGGAACCCTCCCAGAGGCCGGAGTCACTTGGACTTGGACTTGGATTGGGAGTCACCCAGTGTACAGTGTCGGTGCAGCCTTCAGATCGGCGTTCTCCCGCACACCTGCACCAACAAGCAAGAAAAAGGGGCATAATAGTATAAGTTTTCCCTCCTTCCTACCTCTGGCAGCCTTACACTTATATTGGTGCCTCATCACTAGGGAGCCACCTGCCTACCATTCGTGTTCTCCATGCATTCTATAAAAAACTCTTACACACTCTCTACCACACCACTGTTTCTCTTCCACTCTGTACTCACACCCAACAAGTACTATTCCATTTGTATACTAACACTCATGTCTAACAAATCTGCTTCACTTTTATAACGACTCAAGGAGACTCAAGGAGCTGAACCTGTACTCCCTTCAGAGACGCAGGGAAGATACTGGAACATCGGGTCCCAAACACCAGTATCCAGGAGACCAACCACCCAAGGAGGGGGAGGCTGTGCTATGTGAGGACCACCCCTGGCACAACCCACAGGATCAAGTCCCTGGTTCACCACAGCTTCACTTACAGTGGCACAAGACTGTTCAACTGTATCCCTGCCCTCCTGAGGAACATGACGGGGGTGTCACCCGACACCTTCAAAACTCACCTTGACAAGTGGTTGGCAGACATCCCTGACCAACCACCAACGCCAGGCTACACAACCACAAACTCCAACACCCTTCAGGACTGGATTGCCAAGGGGAAGGAACTGCCTGGCTACAGTGGAGCCCCAGCTCAGCTGCATCGTTAACAGACGGAATGATACTAAGTGTAATTAAGTGTAAAAAGTGTATTCAATAATTATGAAGACAAAAACGGTAGTTATCATTGACCTTGATTTCCCTTGCCTACTTGCAGGGAAATAAGAGGTGGAAGAAGAGGAAGAAAGGGAAATAAACATAAACATAACACGAATAAATAAAAATAGAGAACATACAGCTTACAAGGCGTGTGTGTTTTCTGTGAATATACAGGTTCAGGTTCAGGTATATGTCGGAAGTCTTGCCTTTGGATCGGCACTTCCTGATGTGTTCTTTAATTGGTCTTTAATTGGTCTGGGTCTTTTGTTTTCCTTTTGCTTTTCATACACTTGTTTTTATCTTTTGTTCTCTTATCTTCCAGAATTTATATATTGTTTCTTTCTTATGTTCACTTAGTTTCTTTTCAAAAAGTAGCTCCCCTATTATTTTCCATTCATCCTGAATGTATGGGCGCTGTAACATTAGTATCTTATTTCTTTGTTGATTATATGCAGTCGTAGTCCGACTGCCGTGGAGGGAAGGTGTGTGTCTCCATCGCTCCTGCTAACCTCAACGTGATAGCAGCACAGCACGTCTCAGCCTCAACACAACTCAACCCTGGTTGGCTCCCCCTAAGGTCTCACTAGTTCCTGCATAGCTGTTGCACGATATGACAGGTGGGCGTGGTCGTGGCAGGGGCGGGGGTGTTGGTGGATGCCAGCCTGCTACTGGACGGCAGCAGGCAACCGGCGATGAGCGGCAGGCTCAAAGCGATCGTTCGGTTGTTGATAGTGATGTTTCTAAATGTGGTATATGTGATCAAGAGGTACTGGATAATGCTATTGGATGTGATCGCTGTGCTACATGGTTTCATTCCACTTCTATGTGTTTAGGCCTCTCTGATGCCTTAATTAGAACCATCCTTGATCATGGTGGTGATGGGATTGCCTTTCACTGTACCAGCTGCAGGATAGGCTCACCTGGTTCAAGGAGTGGTGGTTCTGATGGTGATAGTAGTGGTGCCCTTAGACAACTTCATGTTACCGTGACCAATCTGTGTAAGGTTGTAGAGAATCTCTCATCTCAAGTAGCCACTCTTTTGTCCACTCAGACTACCAGGCCTGCCTCTCTGAGCGAAGAGGATCAAAGGGCCATGATTAGGGATGAGGTACGTGAAATGAATGAGCGTACAAAGAGAAAAGACTCTATAATCATTCGAGGATCAGGTGCTACCTCTGGTGAAGGAGTGAAAGTTAAACTTAAGGACGTTTCTAGGAGGTTGACAGGAAATGAGATTGTCTTGGATGAGGTAGTCTGCATTAATCCTACCACCAATTTGTTTAGAGCAAAGATTTTTAACTCCGACCACCGTAATAAACTCCTTGAAAAGTCTAAAGAACTGGCTAAACATGAAGATCTTAAAACTATGTACATATCTCGAGACTTGACTTATAAACAACGTGAAGTGTTAAGGGAGAGGCGGAGGCAGCGTGCAGAAGCACCTGATTCCCAACAAGCAAATTTTCTTTAGGCACTACTTCTAAAAGATATACTACATATAAAATTCTTCACTGTGCTATTGCTAATGTTAATTGTCTGTTTAACAAAACACACTACATTAAGGATTTTCTTTTTAACAATAACATAGATATTTTTGCAGTAACAGAAACATGGCTCACCTCTTCTATTCCTAATTCTTTTGTTAATATCTACACATATGACTTGGTCAGAACTGATACTACAGGATCAGTTATGAAACATGGGGTGTGTTTGTATATAAAAGATGGTATTACCTTTGTATCTGTTGACATATCTTGTCCTAATGTACATGCTATTTTTCTTCCTGTTTTCAAGATTTATGTTGTGGTTGTCTACAGACCTCCTTCCTACACGGCAACGGATAATGCTAAACTTATAGACTTTATTATGGATTTTGGAAATGATAAGGAAGTAATATTCCTTGGTGACTTTAACCTTCCTACTATTAAGTGGGGAGCTGATGACATACTTGCTCATGTCCAGCCCAGTGATGCTCTATTTCTCAATTGCTTCACCTCTCTTGGACTAACTCAGTGGATTAAGGAACCTACTTTCATACCATCAGGAAATATAGTGGACCTGGTATTGACCTCAGAGTTAGACCGCATTGGTTCAGTAGATGTTTTGTCCCCTTTTCCTCAGTGTCATCATTCTACAGTACTATTCCAGTATGTCTTCCAGTTCATCCCTTCTTCCCCCAGTTATGCTGCTGAAGCTGATGAATTTCCCATATTGAGAGCATGGCATAGAGGGAAATATGCCAAGATTAACCAATATCTTTCTTATGTGGATTGGGATTTTGAGTTAGCTCATCTATCTGTTAATGACATGTACTTAAAAATTTTGAATATTCTATCTCCACTTGTCAAAATGTTTGTGCCTCCCAAGCATACTGTCTCCTCGCCTCCATGGCCTACCAAACCACCTTCATCCCTCATGAATGCTAAGAAAGTGGCTTGGTCATCATATAAAAACCAGAGAACGATGCATGGCAGACTCTCTCCCCAGGCTACTAATGCTCTTGCTCACTTTAACAATTTGAATTACCAATATAGAAACTATAGTATCACATCTCAGTCTCAATATGAATTATCCTTGATTGACTCCTTCAATACCAACCCTAAGCTACTCCATTCCTATGTTAGACACAAGAAAGTTGGTCAGCCCTCTGTAGGCCCTCTACTGACTATGGCAGGGGTAATGACTAATGATGCCAAAGTTATGGCTGACTTATTTGTTAAGGCTTTTGCCTCAGTGTATCAAAGTCAACATCTGTCAAATCCATCTGAACATCAGTCCTGTGACAGCTCTATCTCTAATATTGAATTTGATCTGTCCACAGTTAAGCATTATCTCAAGTCTCTCGATATTTTCTCTAGCATGGGACCTGACCACATTCATCCTCACTTACTTCAGTCTTGTGCCGATCAACTTGCTTATCCCCTATATGTCATATTTAAATCCTCTTTAACATCAGGGCATCTGCCTCATTTATGGAAAGTGTCTAATGTTGTTCCCATTTTTAAAAAGGGATCCAAAACAATTCCTCTTAACTATAGACCAATTAGCTTGACCTCTGTTTGTGTTAAAACTTTAGAAAGAATAGTGACTCATCAGCTTTACCAATACCTTGAAGATAATGGAATTATTTCTGACTCCCATCGTTCAACAGAAGACCAACTGATATTGACATACCATGATATCACTTCTTGGATAGATAGAGGTTATACAGTTGATGTGGTATTTTTCGATTTCAGCAAGGCTTTTGATGTTGTTCACCATGATACTTTGATTTGTAAACTTTACGCTCTTGGGATTTCTGGATCTTTACTTGGTTGGTTAGAAGCTTTCCTCCAAAACAGACAAATGAGGGTTATAGTGTCTGGCACTGAGAGCTATGCTTGTCCTGTTCTAAGTGGTGTACCCCAGGGCCTATCCTTTTCTTAATTTATATTAATCATGTGGTGCATGATTGATCTTGTGGTTATAAAATATTTGCGGACGATTTAAAGCTGTACTTATATGTTAACCATCAGCACATTTCCTCAACATTTTGTGATATTGCCCGCCGGCTTCAGCGTAACATAAACTTGATTAGTAGTAGATCCGAATCTTGGGGACTCAAATTTAACATTGAAAAATGTGCTGTTCTCCGCTTCCAACGCTCCTATGTGGACTGGACTCTGCTTGGGCCGTACTCCTCTTACTATATTAACAATATTCCACTCAAGTTTGTGCAGTCTTATGTTGATCTTGGTATTATGGTTGATCTCTCCTTGAAATTTCACCAACACATATATAACATAACCAATAAAGCAGGTGGCCTAGCGACTAATCTGCTGAAGTCAACTGTTAATAGATCACCCAGATTTATGAAAGCTATCTATATTTCACACATCAGACCTTTACTTGATTATGCTTCTTGTGTGTGGTTCTCGGGTTATGTTGAAGACCTCAAACTTCTAGAGTCGGTTCAAAGGAGATGGACCAAGAATATTTCTGGCTTGGAGATTCTTTCCTATTCAGACCGACTGAAACACCTTGATTTATATTCTGTTCAGGGACGTCTAGTAAGGGCTGACCTAATCAAGTACTGGAAAATATTTCATGGTTTATCGGCTATTAATGTGTCTGATATCTTTGATCTGGCTCCAGTAGTTGGTACCAGGGGTCATTCCTTTAAGATATATCTTCCTCATAGCCGTTTGGATTGTAAAAAGAGATTCTTTAGTGTAAGATGTATCTCAAATTGGAATTCCTTGCCAGCTGACACTGTTGCAGCTGCCAGTCTATCTTCTTTTAAAAGGCTGTTGCATAATGCCATGGGCAATACCTTATATGATTATGTTGAGTAGGATACCTGTATACATTGTTATGGTTATAAACACCACTAAAGGTACATAACTTCCAGTTCTATTTGTCTTATTGTATATTAGATATTCATAATAATCTGTTGAACTGGCGTACCTGTGGTTCTGGGCCCCCCTTTATTGTGTAGTATGTGTATGCTAGCTGGTCTAGTTTTGTCCAAGGGAAGCCAACCAGGTAAGAATACAATATAGTAGGAAATGATTTAAGTCTTCTTATTCATAGTCGCACATTATACACGTTGTTGGCTGGTTATTGAATCGCTTTGTCTCCCAGATTTACAGTTTGTTCTGCATTTAAACAGGAATGTTGAGTGTTTTAAAGGCAGGTTAATGAGTGTACAGGTGTCCCTTGCCTACCTGCAGCTCTGGGTTGTTTGTAGGAAGGCTGAAAGACTGTATCTCGCAGTATAATTGAAGATATTTGTAGAAGAAAGAGGAAGCAAGGTTGTCTCCGCCAGCCAAGCTGTTGTAGTGACCGCGGGGTTCAAAATATTTTGATTATTATTATTATCAATATTATTACTACTGTTATTATTATTATTATTATTGTTGTCAATCAATATATATTGTTTTTGTGACCGGTTTTATACTATTTGTTCATTATTAGGTAGGAGTACAACATTTCAATACACTGAAAACGTGAAACTCCGCCTACCTTTTAAACGTCAACTTCTCAAGAACATATTCAAGCGAGAACGTAAAACTTTCGAGGCGTCACTATAAAAAATCTAAAAAAAAAACTACGCCAAATAACAGGCAATTTTTAACGAGGTGAAAATCGATAACTACACTTTATACCGAGCTGATAGGAAAGACAGATCTCATGGTGGTGTAGCATTATACGTGCGTGAGGACTTACCACAAGTCCTCATATATTCTGACAGTATACATGAAATGCTAATAATAGAACTAAAGTTCAGGAAACTCGTTGTTGCATTGATGTATCGGCCATCAAAAACTTTATGAACATCTTGAAGATTAATATTTACATTAATATTTTTGTTGCTGAAGGATTTTGAAAAATGTGTAAGTCACTCATAAAATATTGTTCACAGTGATATAGTAGTAGTTGTAAAATTATTATTATTAGAAGTAGTAGTAGAAATATAGTAGTTGTCGTAAAAATAGTAGTAGTAGTAGATATTAACCGAATAATAATAAACACTAAATCACAAATATTTTAACCCCGCAGTCAGCCGATCACTACAACAGCTTGGCTGGCGGAGACAACCTTGCTTCCTAATCCTTCCAGATTTTGTAACACTAGTGTTGGAAGGATGGCGGTG
>JAPQNM010002044.1:0-5000 GCA_029783475.1 Metacarcinus magister | reverse complement strand
TGCCAGTTCATCTCCACTAAACACAGCTACATTAAAGTAAGTGTCATAAATTACGTTTTATGATTAAATGCCATGATGTTTAATAAACTAGGTTTTTTTTACGGATTCTTGATGTTTTTAGGCAACCCATCTAGGTTTTTCTATGTTTAGGGAGTGGCAACACTGGTTCAGTCTCCTCCCACACTCCCTCCGTTTCCTCAGTGTGTCGCCTGGCGTAGCCGAGGGAAGGTGTGTGTCTCTGCTTCGCTCTGCCGCCTCGTGTCACATGTCACTCTTGTGTTATTGTTGTTGTTATTGATACGATAAGATTGGGAACAGAAAAGGAGGGTGATTTATTTTTATTTTATTTTATATTTTGACCACGTACTGTTATATTTATTTATTTATGCCTTGTGTTTTTTTTTCTTTTTCTGTTTGTTAGTGAGAAAGTGCAGGAATATTTGGTTTTCTGTTTATAATTTACTGTTTTTTTCTTCTTCTTTTTAAGTGGAAAGAAAGAAAGGCAATGGAAATATCGGATGCAAATTTGTGAATCGGAAATAGTTGCAGGACATGAGTGGTGGTGGTGGTAGTAGTTGTAGTTGTAGTTGTAGTAGTAGTATAGGTGGGTATGTGTGTGTGTGTGTGTGTGTGTGTGTGTGTGTGTGTGTGTATGACTGTATTTGTTCATATAATATCTTACCTTGATAAATATATGAAAGCAATCATTTTACTCTTCCATTTAACTTTCTTGCCTCTTTCAGTTTATTTTTCTTTATTTCCCTCTCCCCCTCTCCCTCTCCCTCTCTCTCTCTCTCTCTCTCTCTCTCTCTCTCTCTCTCTCTCTCTCTCTCTCTCTCTCTCTCCCTCCCTCCCTCCCTCCCTCCCTCCCTCCCTCTCCTCCCCTCTCTTTTTCCCTGTGTGTCCGGGTCGCGTGCAATTTCCTCTCGTTAATTATATCAAAGTTGTTTCTCCCGCGGCGGCAGCAAGTGTTAGAAATATACACTTATAATAACAGTCCCCCAATAAAACTCCATTGCTCCCACCGCTACAAATATCAAAGCTTTGGTGGTACTGACGAATCTGTTATGATAATCTTGGACTTATAAAAACAGTTACCCAATAAAACTCCATCTCTTTCTACGCTACCATCATTTGTTTTCTAATATCAGAGAGGTACAAAGGAAGAACAGACAGCAACATTCCTAGTTTACCTAACGCGGCTGTCTGTTTAGCTACGCGACTACTATAATATCAGCATAGTGGAAGCAAGGTGTTGGGTGTTGTAATCAGTGTTTTCTCTCTCCATAACTTCTCGTCTCGTCTGCAAATCCAAGTGAGAGAGTTAAAGAAAAAAAGTGAAGCTAAGATTTAGTATGGAAAAATTTATTATTGTGACGGCAAGTTTCCTCCTAGGGCTAACAGCGGCTCTAGAGATGAAGAGAAGTAAGTATTATGTAGAGAAATAGAGAGATAGGGAGAGTGTGTGTGTGTGTGTATGTGTGTGTGTGTGTGTGTGTGTGTGTGTGTGTGTGTGGAAAGGAAGGAAGGAAGGTCAGAGTAAATGTGAGAGAAATATACGTAAGAATTGAGAGAATGAGAGAGGGGAGGAAAGAAAGGAGGAAATGAGGAATAAAGGAAGAGGGGGGAGAGAGAGAGAGAGATCATTGCACTAAAAAACCTCGCCTGCTTCTATATTCCCCTCTGACCTTAATTTTACGTTTTTTTTCCTCCTCTTCCTCTCAAAAACCTAACATTTTCATAACCATTATTATCATCAAGTTTTCCCTCTCCCTCTCCCCTTCCCTTTCTCATCCTCTCCCCTTCCTTTTCTCATCCTCTCCCCTTCCCCCTCCCCTTCCCCTTCCCCTTCCCTTCCCTTCCCCTTCCTTCCTCTCCCTCCCCTTTCCTCCCTTTCCCTCCCCTTTCACTCACCCTCCCCTTCCCTTACCCTTCCTTCCCCTTTCCCTCCCCCTTTCCTCAAAAGTCCCTGGAAATCCCTTACTGCAGCTTTACAATCTTTGCTTCTGCAGGGGATACGTACCGCGAGCCTGGACCTACAGTACCATTGTGCCCATCCCAAAACCTGGCACAGACAAGTTCAGGCCAATATCACTCCCCTCCTGCTTCTGCAAAGTGCTAGAGCGTGTATTCCTAACCCGCCTCATGTTCCGTCTACAAGACAAGTTATCTCCCTGTCTGTATGGCTTCCTACCACAGAGGAGCACACACCATTGCCTGATGGAACTGTACGCCCGCCTCTCCCCCACCAGTGTAGTAGCATTTCTTGATCTCAAGAGTGCTTTCGACGTTGCTAACAGGGAGGTTATTCTCGACCAGCTGGTTCAGTTTGGTGTACAAGGAAATCTCCTGTGATGGATACGTGGTTATCTACGTAACAGGACCTCACGTGTGCTTTTCAAAGGGGCAAGTAGTACGTACAAGGAACTTGAGCTTGGTACTCCACAGGGCGGTGTGTTCAGTCCCTTCCTTTTCAATATTCTGATGCACCGCTTGCTGATTCTTCTTCCTGATATTCCTGGTACAACTGTCCTCTGTTACGCTGACGACATCTGTGTGCATTCCACCTCTGCTGCCGACCTTCAGCGCTTCCTCCAGGCTTTCCATGAATCATCTTCTGCTTGTGGCCTCATCCTCTCTCCTGACAAGAGTCGAGTATTCTCTCCACTTGGCCCCAGAGCACTACGACATCTGCGTACATTCCACCTCTGCTGCCGACCTTCAGCGCTTCCTCCAGGCTTTCCATGAATCATCTTCTGCTTGTGGCCTCATCCTCTCCCCTGACAAGAGTCGAGTATTCTCTCCACGGGGCCCCAAAGCACTTCCTGTCTTCACTGCACACAGTACTAGTACCTGGGAGCGCCGGCGCGCGTTACTCCTGCCATACCTGCTCGGCAGCGCATCCATCCCATTATACAGGACCTCCTACACCGATTAGAACAGCACTTTGTCCCCTTCAAATGGCTGACTAATAATGCTGCCGGAATCTCCATCCCCTTGGCAAAAAACATCTACATTGCCTTTATACGGTCAGTCATAGACTATCTCTCACCAACCCTCAGCCAGCTCTCCAAGACCTCCCTAGAACCTTTAGAAAAATTTCAAAACAAAGTGATGCGGTACATCCTTGGGTGTCCCACCTCCACCATAGTGAATATGCTAACCGAACTTAATCTTCCTCCAGTTAAAGAGAGAATACACGCCAATATCTCCTTCAGTGTTAAATGCCTCCACTCACCCCATCTTGCTCCGCACTATTCTCACGTCCTGAGAGCATCACTTGACCCCGCTGCACCCCGCCCTCCACTTCGTCCCGGTGTCCGCACCCTCGTCAACACGGTGTGCTTCACCCTGCAGCGCCTTGATCTTCGTGTTCCCGTGGCTGAGGTTGATCATGGTCTACCTCCATGGAGGACTCCTCAGCCACAAGTCACCTTTACTCCCATTTCCATGAAGGACCCACCACTATTGCAGAAACAACTAGCACTGGAGCACATCAGTGAAGTGTCCTCCTCCGTACCTGCCGCGCGCCATCTCTACGTGGACGGTTCCGTGCAGCCAGACGGCAGTGCGGGGTGCGCTATGTACTCGCCTGACGTAGAGCTGTAGCATTGTGAGCTTGTGAGTGTTTGTAGCTAGTTGGTCCACTGGATAATGAGAAAACTCAGATCCAGTTAAGGTTATTTTATTGATTGTTTTATAAGGTTTATTGTACAAATATAGTTTACATGTTATAAATTTATATAAATTAAAAAGTATATAGTACAATGCGGGCATCTGTCCGCCAGTGAGGAGTGTCCTTTCCCGCTCTAAGGTTCAAGTGGTGGTGTGTCGCGGTTGCGGCAGGTGTGGTCAGCGGGGGGGAGGTGCTGCTCTGAGCACCCCCAGGAGCCGGTCACGAGGGGTGTGTCTGACCAGGTGGGCAGCTTTCACCTCGCGACTGCTCAAGAGGCCCCCGCCGGCAGGCTGGGCGGCTGCAGCTGGCACCGGTCTGAGGCGGGCGGTGGCGGGGCAGGACAGGAGGTAGTGCACCAAGGGAAGACGGCTGTGCCTCCCACAGTGGGCACACTCCTGTCCCTCAAAGTCCTCACTCAGCTGCTCCCGGGTGGAGTACGCCAGCCTAACGCGCTGTAACAGCACGCCGTCCTCCCTGGGCTGCTGCAGGGCGGCGCCGAGGGGTTGGTAGTCGGTGGCGACGGCGTACCAGGCCGCCTGCCTCTTACTGGCCTCCAACTCCCGGTGTCGCTGGTGGGTGTGTTGGGCCCCGGCTCGCCTCGCACGCTCCTTCACCTGTCGTCGGCTGGGCGGCACATGCTTGGTGATGGTGGGTCCTGCGGCAGCTCGTTTGGCGGCTTGGTCAGCCGCCTCATTACCACGTATCCCCACGTGGCTAGGGATCCAGTGCAGCCTGGCCCGCCTCCCCTGCGTGACCAGACTCTGCAGGCTGCCCAGGATGGAGGTGATGAGCCGCACGTTGTCGCTGGGGTGTGGCTGTTGCAGGACCTGTAGCGCCGCTCTGGAGTCCGTGTGCACGACCACCATCGCCTCCGGGCGACGCTGAGCGTGCTCGAGGGCGTGAAGGATGGCCACCAGCTCCGTCTGGAGGGAGGAGCAGTGGTCCGACGTCCTCCACGACAGCTGTGTGCCCACGGTGATGGTCGCAGCGCCCGTCGTGCCGCTCTCAGGATCCACGGAGCCGTCGGTAAAATACACCGCACTGCCCGGCTCCGTGACCTCCTCCATGGCCATGAGAGCTCGCTGCTGCATCTCCTGGGGGATGCAGTGGGCCTTGCTGGCTGGCAGGGGTGTGACGGTGATCTCGGCGACGGGTACTGAGAGCGTCTTTATCTTATTTGTATTATATTTCCTTACAAATGATTAAGGTCCAAACAAAAATTCATAATTCTTTTCTCTAAACAGTGATACCTGCTTCTGATATATATATTTCATCCATTAAGTGGTCCTTCATTGCCCGTAAACACGGCTTCATTGCACACTGA
>JAPQNM010002039.1:27500-60000 GCA_029783475.1 Metacarcinus magister | reverse complement strand
CACTTGTAATAACTTGCCCATTAATGCTAGTGGGCAACCAGTAACGTTAATATCCAAATTTAGAGGTTAGGTCAGGTTAGGTTAGTTTAGGTTAGTTTAGGTTAGGTTATGTTAGGTAAGGTAAGGTTAGGTTAGGTTAGGTTAGGTTAGGTTAAGTTAGGTTAATGGGCAACAAAATGTCCATTAATGTTAATGAGCAAATGCAACAAAATGTCCATTAATGTTAATGAGCAATTTGGCTTGCCCAGTAAGAAATACACTGCCCATTAACGTTAACGTGCAATTATCCCTATTGAGCACAACATATATATATATATATATATATATATATATATATATATATATATATATATATATATATATTTTTCGCCTAATAAACTTTCCTCCTCTAACTGACTGTCTTGATTCTTTAAGTCACCGCTGCAATGTTGCATCTTTATCTATCTTCTACCGCTATTTCATGCTGACTGCTCTTCTGAACTTGCTAACTGCATGCCTCCCCCCCTCCCGCGGCTTCGCTCTACAAGATATTCTAGTTCTTCTCATTTCTATTCTGTCCATCTTCCTAATGCAAGTGTTAACCAGTATCTTCACTTTTTCATCCCCTACACTGGTAAACTCTGGAACTGTCTTCCTTTGTCTGTTTTTCCATCTGCCTATTACATAAACTCTTTCAAAAGACACGTTTCACTCTAAATTGGACTTCCCTTACCTGTCTATATTTCTCCTACTGTTCTCTTTACAGGGTCTGGCGACAAGCGGCATTTTTTTTTAACTTTTTTTTTTTCCCTTAGCCAGTACCCTTTTAATGTAAAGAAAAAAAATAATGAATACAACTAATTTTTAAACAACAAAAACACAGCAGGTGGTGGTTTGGCTATTTATTTACGCAAACATCTTCAGGGTTTTGTATTAGAGAATGTTTTACTTCAGCTTCGACATATTGAAACTCTTTTCTTAAATGTTATTGCTGAGTCTACTTTTATTATTGGGATGCTTTACAGATCACCTAATTCTTCTTTAGATGATTTTCTTACATCATTAGAGTTTATTCTTGACTCTTTACCTACTGCTACTACACCCGTTTATATAATGGGAAATTTCAATATAAACGCAATATAAATTCATGACAGATGGAATGGCTAAATATTGGATTATTCCAAGGGTGGGGGACAAGGAGCTGCCTCGTGTAGGTCATTAACTGGCCTTTTGCCGTCTCCTCATTTCTTATGTTCTTAACTTGCTCAAAAAAAAGGAAACCTAAGTTAAGAGCTTAACCAACTTATTTTATTCAATTTTTTTTCCTCTACAATAACAAAGCCTACAAGAGTGACTCATTCCTCAGCAACCCTCATTGACCAAATCTGGACCAACAACATGAACTGTTACAGAAATAATGGTATCATATACACGGTAATTAGTGATCATTTTCCTGTCTGTAGTGCATTTTCAATGTCCAAGGATGATGTAAATAATTCAGAAATATATCTTAATAAAAGATTTTTCATAACTGAGGCAGTTGATAACCTTAAATTAGACTAATCCAAGTTTAGTTGGGAGACAAATAGTAATGCAGATGCATATCAAATTTCTAACAAGTTTTATATTGAATATTTTTGTTTTCTATACAATATACATTTTCCTGAGAAAGAATTTAAAATCAAATCTAAACATATTGGAAAACCTTACATTACATTAGCTATCAAAATTTCTATTAAACAGAGAAACCAACTACAAAAAATATCTGTTAAATGGCCTATCACATATGGTGAGACTTTCAAGAAATATCGGAATATGCTAACATCTTTAATCAGAACTGCAAAGCAAAATTACTTTAAAAGTAAAATATTGCATAGCAAAGGAAATACTAAAAAGACCAGGGAAATTATAAACACCTTATTGGCAAGAAAACTACCATTATCAATGGCCTTCAACAATAAGGTAGTGACGAATAATGACAGAATTGCGGAGTTTTTTAATGACCATTTTTGTTCTGTTGCGAGTAATCTTGAACAAAACTCGCTTACTCCCCCATTTCCTTTCGAACATTATATGCCTGATCCAGTCCCTTTTTCACTGCCAATCTCACCTGAGGAAGTGTCTAAAGTAATAAAAAGTATGAGTAAAACCTCTCTGGTCATGATAAAATAGACAAAGATAATTAAAGATTGTTGTAACGAATTCTCACATCATGTAAGCCCATTTAATAAATAAATCTTTTACAGATGGCATATTTCCACAAAAATTAAAGATTCCTAGGGTAGTACCGATATAAAAAAAAAGGTGATAATCACTCTCCTACCGATCATGGACCTGTGTCAGTTTTATCAGTATTCAATACAATTTTTGAGAAAATTATGATAACAAGAATGACCTTACTCAACATTCTTTACTATCAGAGTTCCAGTTTGGATTCAGACCAAAATTTTCAACAGGACTTACCATTCAAAATCTGTCAGCACATTTACAATGCAATAAACTCAAAATTGTATCATTTAACGGTTATTTGTGATTTGTCAAATGGCTTTTGATACTATTTCACATCATATATTGCTGCAAAAATTAAAATGTTATGGTGTGCATGGACAGGCTTATAAATGGTTTGAGAGTTACCTGAGGCATAGGAAACAGTATACTGTTTACAACACTGCAACATCTTCTTTAAAACGAATATTGTCTGGATTACCCCAGGGATCTATATTAGGTCCTATTTTGTTCGCAGATGTCACCAACTTGTATTTTCAAATCATTAATCTTAATAGTATAGCTGACACATTTAACACTGAACTCACACATGCACTACATTGGATGCAAAGTAACAAATTACTCTTAACCTCAAAAAGACTCATTACTTAGTTTCTTCTTCTAATATGATGCAACAACATGACGTAATCATTAAGTTCGGTAATCAGACATTTAATGCTGTTAATGAAGCAAAATTTCTAGGTATAATCATAGATATGACCATAAATGGACAACACAAATAGATATAATAAAAAACTAAAATAAAACGCAGCTATCAGTAACAGGTCCGCAATTGGAACGCCTCTAACCCTAACTAGACCGTATAATATCCATATCTATCTGTATTTCAAACGTATCTCTGCGTAACAGAACCGCCATGTGCATGGCGTTTCATTGCGCTCCGTGTTGAACCGCCAACATTCAATCCGCAGTGAAACGTATCGCTGAACCGCGTATGTGTGATCCCAGTTTTAACTGGAAACACAGAGGGAGAGAGAGGCCAGCTGCTGGGTAAATAAGAGATGCCAGCGGGGTGGAGAGAGGAACACAGAGACAGAGGCTGCTGGAGCTGGTGTTGGCTGTGTTGAGGCTGTTGTGAAGAGCTGTGTGAGACTGTGTGCTCTGGATGAGCATCTTCTGTAGTATGGGTGTGCTCTGGGTCTGTGCCCTGTCTGTGATCTGTAAACGTGTCCTGCTTCTGTTGTAATATACACGAGGAAGTTAAGAGGAGTAGTGTGTGTCTAACCTTCCCGTCTCGCCAACCCCCGCTACACGGATCCAGGAGGGCGTTTATCTTCTTAAGTGACTCAGGTAAGGAGGTGACGTGTATTGTGACACCCATTTAGTGAGTAAAATAGTGGGTGCCGTAACAGATGTGTCAGAAGTGGGATCCTGTTTGTTCAGTGACTCAGAACAGTGATGTAGCGGTCAGTGGTTGAGCCGGACGTGATGGAAGGTTGAGGCGAGGACGAGTATGTGCCGCCGACGAGCGCACGTAGTGAAATGGACGCACAGGGACAGAACACGAGGGCAACAGGTAGCAAGTGAACAGTGCGAGAGCCTCCGTGATTAGCTGGCCACTCTTTCACAGAGGTAAATGCGGAGACCGAGGGGCGCGTGGAAAGTGCTGTGAGCGGGGCGGGGGAGACGAGAACCAGTCAACACTCCCGTTGCCCCAGACAGCCTAAAGGGGGTATCACACTGGGTCCTCGAACACCTCGACCCCTGGGCCCGTATTAATAAACATTCCTAGGAGTCCCTCCTAAGATTGCTCTTATCCTGACATTCCTCCTAGGATTTCCTCCTAGGAGTACTCTTAGGACGAACCTTTGCTCTGCGAATAAAATCAATTCCTAGGAGTAGAAATGTTGCTGAATGTAGCTACTTTTAAAAATGTAGCGACTTTTTTTTTAACTATTATTTTTTTTAGAAGTTTCCTTTACTTGTATTACGTCAAAAATATTTTTAAGTAAATCTATGAAATTTTTAGCATTCTTAGTCGCGTTTTTGATAAATTAGCGAATGTAAACAAATTTCTTCATCCATCCGTCACCTCTGCCATCAAGAGCAAGATCTTCTTGTTCCTATACCTCCCAATGATGTTCTGTGTTTTTCCACTTTGCTAAGGTCTGCATCTCTGTACGTAGGTGGTTATCTCAGACCCATACAGGCAATGGGGAGCAGCCATACCTTTCCACAAGCTCCTCCCTACCTCATACTTGTTTATCGTTCGTATTCCTCCGTTCAACCATGCCTGTCATCATCCTTGCTTTCCCTTCATCTAGTCTCCTCTTTTTACCTCCTCCTATCCCTTCCTTGTTGACCTGTAGGCCTAGGTAGGTGTAGCTGTCTATCACCTCAAGTATAACACATTGGTTTTCTTCCTTCTTACCAAATTCCATCACCTTACATTTCCTGGTACTGTATTTAATGTTCCACTCCTTCCCGAAGGTGTTAGCAATTCTTTACCCAGCTGGCCACAATACATGTGTCGTGCCTGCAAGGTTGCACAACTTTTTCACTCTCTATCTAAATTAATGCGTGTAGGGTTCAAGAGAGCTCAATATATTTTCACCATTTACTAAGGTAATACTAAGTACAGTAACTTCCTTCTCCTTGCCGCTACAATCAATACCTACACTTGTTACAATTTCACTCGTCTCTCTCACGAAGGTTCATCAATCCTTTCCTTAACAACGATGACTCAGCATCTCAATGTAAGCATATAATACCATTTAACTATTATAACCAATACGTCACATTGGTTTCAGCATTTCCTAACACACATCAAGCGATGGTGACCATTCTCGTTAACTTTGTGTTTACTGCTGGGTATCTGTCTTGTGTCAACTGGTGCCCTGCAAAGATAACATGACAAATTCAATTTACATATTTGTTGTATGGTAAGGGTTAGGTTTAGGTAAGGTTAATTTCATATAGTATGGCTAAGTTGTGTTAGATTAGTTTAGTTAGGTTAGGTCAGAATTGCCAAGGTGGCCGTTATTATAACTCCAATAACTAACAGGTTAGGTTAACGTGAGTGTTACTGTTGTTATTTGTCTGTGAGGACGAAATTATATATTTTTAGTAGATTTAGGTCTGGGTTGTATCAATCTGCTTTTCGTTTTTATCGCAAATTATTATTTTCTGCGGGGATGGAGTTATGGTTTTCGGAGGGGTAAAAAATAAAAACTAATGATTTACGCAAAAAAATACAAGCAGTTTAATTCTAAACAGGCCAAAAACTATCAGAAAATAAAATAGTTTCTTCCGGAGTAGACGAGTGAAATACTGTAATTTTACCCAAAATACAAAGAAAAGTACAATTTTCATCAACCTTTGTGATGTTGGTGTAATTGTAAATATTGGCTGGTTTGGTGATTATTAAAATATAAAAACAAGCAACTTCTACTAATAACAGATAAAATAGTTAACTATTACTGTACCTGTTATAGTAGGTTTGTGGGCCCAGGCGTGGATGAAGATACGGAGTCAGAAGATAGGTCAGCAGGCAAGGATATAGTATTCCTTCGTTTCAGCAGCTCTGAGTCACTATATTCATTTAACACATCACAGCGAATACGAAAATTCTTTCTTGCTTGACGTTCGTCTCCCGTAAGTCCTGCCATTTCGACTTTGTTATCATAACAATCTTCTTTTTGGTTTTAGGGCGTTAGAGTATTCGTCCAATTCACCCCCACAAGGCACCTACGGGTAGTGGTGGATCCAGTTTCGTCTGCTCTCTTTAACTCATGTAAAACACCTTCGCAGCACTCTTACCTCTCATTCACTTTGGGAGTAATCCTAGGACCTAACTCGAAACTCTGAGAGTAAGTTCATGAGTTACGAGCAACTCTAAAGAGTCATATTTACTCCCAGATCAACCATTAGCGTTAGAGTTGTTTATTAACACGGCCACTGAAGTCTATGATGCACTCGCAAACGAAGACAGGGTTGATTATCAGCATGTGGGTTTCTTCGGCCACTCGACGATAGCTTGAAAAAATGGCCGAGCTCCGGCAGGATTCGAACTCGAGTCATCAAGTTCTCACCTTCGTGCTTTGACCACTCAGCCAATGCCTCCCATAGTTACTTATTAATTTGTACGTTTGTATATTTTTCAATGAAAATAGTTTCACTATTCAATATCTCTTTTACAGAATTTCCTCATATATATCGGATTTGCTCAAAATGGGCTAGATTTATGTTAATTAACTCAAAATAATGTTAAAATCATGCTAAATAACTCAAAATCATGCAAAAATTATGTTAATTGCTATGCATGCTAGACATTATGCTAACCACAGATAATTTGCTGAAATTATGCTAAAAGTATCAAATAAAGCTAAATATGGTAACACTGGGTCATCGTCACTCAATAGAGTGCAGGTGGCGGTGGTGCCGGTGTCGCGTGATCAGAGGTCTGTTTACGTTTTAGAGGTCCGCCCCACACTGCGCATGCTCAGCAGTAAGGTTTGTAAACAAAGGTTTGTTGATAAACAAAAGCCGGAACGCCACACACACGGAACCCTGTGACCAGCAGTCCACCTGTAATAAGTGGTCCACCCATTAATATTAATTCACCTCTAGGCCTATCTGTTTTGTCACAAGTGAAGTGAATGGGCATTTAACAGTTTTTATGCTGCAGTGATTCGAGTTTGTAGTTATAGAAAATGTAATATCGTTAGTCTGAAAAGGGAAATAGAAATTAGGGGGATAATGTTTCAGCCTAGACTTCCTTTGGACATGTAGACTACATTTTTCTGGTGCCTTTTTTATGTGTTTGAAATCAATCAAACCTTTATTTCCGTCAGAAATGCTTTGTTTCCCAGTAATTATGGTAACTTTCCCCAGTAAACCCACCCCCTCCTTAGAAGAACACCATTGGAATTGCCATTCAGGGTTGGTTGAAGACAAACAATACATTCCCAGTAACTATGATCTAAAAACAAAATAAAAACTACCAGTAAAATGTACACTACACGTCATGTAACAAGTATTCTAATCTAACATAACATAACTTTACTTAACCGAGCCTAACCTAACCTTCCATTATTTCACACATACTTATACAAAATTTATCTATACCCTGGTAATGGCAAAAAGTATTTTCAATGTGCGAGTCGAAACTTAATAAATCTCTTATTTTGATGTGCTTTATACTCATCCCTAATTTGTCCAGCTCCCTAGAATCAACCAGTATTTTCATTCTTTCATTCCTTTCACTGGTGAACTCTGGAACTCTTTACCTGAATCTATATATCCTGCCTACTACTTTTCTCCCTTCCAAAGAGGAGTATCAAGACACCTCCTGAGATGATTTTGATATTTTTGTGTAACCTTGCCAGATTCCTTAAACAAAAGTATATATATATATATATATATATATATATATATATATATATATATATATATATATATATATATATATATGTATAGTCATATCACACTGACATGTGTAAATTTTTATTATTTTGAGGAGGCACCTTACTGCAAAGATACCAGTGTAAGGTGCCGGGGAACTATCTATTTGTAATTATTTCTCACATTCCTTTCCCAAGGAACCTTATGTGCTATTGTGGGATTTTCCTTAGGTGCTTGTCTTTTCCAAATCTCTCCCCAGGGCACTGAAAAGTCTCCAGTTCTTCCTCTTGTAACATTTCCCTATCTTTATATAACTTTTCTTCCCTTCCCAATTATACAGAAGATGTTCTCTGTTCTTCCTGTTACCTTGGTGCAATTCTCCTCTTTCATTCCATTACAATTCTTCCTGTTATAAAATTTTACCATGGTATAACTTTTTTTCCCTTCCCAAGTATACAGATGTTTTCTGTTCTTCCTGTTACCTTGGTGCAATTCTTCCCTTTCATTCTTTTAGAATTCTTCCTGTTGTAATATCTTACCATGGTACAACTTTTTTTTTCCTTCTTCCTCTTGCAATAGCACTGGCAATGGCAATGAAAATCAAGTTAAAATCAAATTCAAATAGTTTATTGACGTAAAAAAAAATGCATCAAAGGGGCCAGTCAGCATGCTGAGATGCCCACCCAACTTACCTTGTAAGGCCTCACAGAATATTCAATATGAAAAAAAAATTTACTCAACAATTAATAAAGCATTTGTACCATCATCGAAAAAATAAAGTTATATATGTATATCTATATATATTGCACAATATATCTTATTCTGGAGGTCAAGTATTTGTAATTTTTTAAGATGATGAGCACGATATTGTTATTTATCATGTGACAAGCTTGCATGGTGACATCACTGATGTTAGGATTCCTGAAGTGTTCAGTTTACGTACAAGAACATAGATAGTGTTGCAAAGTATAAGAATTTTCTTCATTACAAAGCTTGCAGGGTATTCCATCCTCACCATTTACATACTGCCAACACTACTTATACCCTAACCTTAGCCGCATAATAATAGTGTCAACTCTGGTGGATGTTCTACCACAGCATACATTGGTGTTGTTGTAAACTGTCACATAGTGCATAGTGTCTCATACTTTCACTTCCACTATTTATGATTTTGACAATATTTTCATAGTCCCATTGTCTCCTCCTACTCATCAAGACACCCTTAACTCTTCTGAAACTCATAGTGGCCTCAGAATCAATGGAATTCTTATTGAATGCCTCCTTTGCAAGCTTGACACCAGTTTCATTGAGACAAATACCAATATGAGATGGTATCCACATAAACTGTACAACATGCCCACCATTTTCTGCTGAAAGACATAAACCACCTTGATTTGATGGATCTGCTCCACTCAGCTGCTGTCTTGCTTTCTGTGAATGAATAAATATCATATTTAGATACATTTAAGTGTGGAATTCTACAAATGAACATAAGCCTGACAACCTTGTAGAAGACATGCCTGGGACTAGATCAATGAAACCTTACACACTTTCTCCTTGCTTTCACCTGTTATTAGACTCAAACTGGAGTTGTTTTAAAAGTAACTTATTTCCACTATACTTCCAGATTATGCCTCTTAATTCCACATTTACACCTTACATAATCAAAATGAAGACAATACAATGGATATTTCTGTCCTTTTCCATGCTGACTTGTACACCAAATATAAGAAAAACAAAGCAGAGGGGTTGGGTTTAGGATTAACTCAATATGGATCATGATATGCTTTTTTTTCGGCACAGCTTACAGGTACAGCAGCCGTACCTGCAAGTGCTCGCTTAAAGATAAGGCACGTGCCTAACTTTTGGGTAATAAAATATAAAAAGTTTATAAAACCGAACCATACCGTACCTAACCAAACCTAATCTAACCATAACCTAAGGAATGCAGTATCCTCATAGTGCTCGCTTATAGATACGGCACGTGCCTAACTTTTGGGTAAAAAGTTTATATAACTGAACCAAACCATACCTAACCAAACCTAACATAACATAATCAACCTAACATAACTTGAAAGAGGCTTTACCAGGTCAATAATAAGGCACAGGCTGTAGGAATAGCGGATAACAATGCGGTATGACTGCCGTATCTCTAAGCAGTTCGTTTTTTTTTGTGTGTGACATGTTTTAGAGTTGAAAAGAAGTTACCTGCAGTTGGTGCAGTGGAACACCTGGATGTCAGCTGTTGGTGCAGACACTCCCTCACAGCTTAAGTGGTACCACTCACTGCACCTATCACAGGCAATCATGACACGCCTTGGGTTATTTGGCAGACGACACTTGCAGTACACCTTTTCCACCTCAGTGTGAACAACACCCTTATTGCTCCTGTGTGGTATTTGTAGAGGCGGCCGAGACATTTTTCCAGCTTCAAGGCATCCAACCAGCCAGTCATACAAACCATCCTGGTCCCATGCACATTCCTCGGGTTTCATCAATGCACAGAGTGCATATGCATTTGCGATGGCATACAAACCGCATGCGTCGCCACCCTTCTGACGTTGCACATCAAGCCATTCCATGTTTATGGCATTGCTCGAGGTGTGTAACAACCACCCAAGCTGTTCAAGGAATTTTTGGCGGTGGGATTTATTTACTTTTCTAAACATTGAGTCATAAATTTCTACTTTACCTTTTTGCAAAATTTGAATATTACTTATTGTAATCCAGTGATTACTACTAACATTAAGAATTTGAACAAATTTCCCCCTGGGAGTACCAACATGATTGTGATCCACCGCTTCAAACACTGCACAGCTTTGGAGACTGTCAACCTCGGGAAACTGATGTTTGAGGAGGGCCTGACAATGATTCATGTGGTCATCAGTGAGCCACTTTTTCTGTTTTACAATTTCAATCATTGCCTCTATTTGTGGATCTTGACGACTGGCTGGCACAGGGTTTAGACACACGGCTTCTCTCCTAGCCTTGGCCTTGATTCCAATCAGAAATATGTCTGCTTCCCTGTCCATTAGACTGGCACTGCCATGTTGTTTCTCGTAGGCCGCTTCATTTAATTGTAGCTCAGGGTCTGTGTCTGTGTTACTGTCTGCTGAAAGCTTTTCTGAAAGCCTGTGAAGTGAACCAAGCTTTACAGGTTTCAGCTGATCGTATGCGACCATCTTGGCCTGGGGAACATCTTTATGTCCAATCCTGACACCAGCCACCCTTACTGTCATTTTTCGTTATTTCCAAAATCCTGCAAATGTAGGAGTACATTACCTTAAGTTGTATTACTATCACTAATGCAAAGTACCATTATCAAAAGTGTCCTGATGTATTGAATTGATAATCATGAAAAATGACAAAAGTATGATTATATGAAATGCTGATACCAATACCATATTATTTTACTGACAAAGAAATTATGCAATTAATCTTAATCAAGATGGATAATTATTGTTCTTGTATGGACATGATGTAAACAATTGTGAAGGGTTGTGGTGGTAATCATCAATGGTGCTGGGGGACCCCACAACCCAGCAGCCAGAAGTGACGTGTCTCCATATCCACGGAACAACAGAATGCCATAGCGCTGCAGCCTGCCATAGGAAAGAACATGCATGTCACAACATTATGATGAAACAGAATGCAAACAATATGGGTACCATGAATCAGTAACAATGTCTTAGTAAGCTGTGAAGGCATATATTTCAATATATAATCGTATTAGTATAACTACTGTTCCATATTTAAAAGTAATTAACAGAAATTTTTAAAACTTTTTACTAATGTAGTATAACTAATATTACATATTCAAGTGTCATTCATATATTAGCCACAAGCTTCACTCACCTATATGGGCCTGTCCATTGTGGATCACATTGTCCACCCTTGCGAGCAATATTGATGGACTGACGTTTCATGACAAGCTGTCCCACAGACAGCATGAACGATTTGACTCCATGGGATTTTCTCTTTTTATAACCCTTCTCTGCCTTTGTATGGGCTTTATCTTGATTGATCTTAGCCTAGAAATGCAATATTGTTTAAACACAGCAAAACAAATAGTGAAATTATAGAAATTCCATATACCGTACTAACAAAATACAAGAAAATTGCTGAATCAATGAATACAAGCCACAAATTGTAAATTCTAGTTGAAAATATTGTCAAAAGTATTGTCAAAGTCACCTTTTCATATGCCTTTTTGTAAGTGTTTGAATGTTCTTCCACAAAGTCTTCAACACTACCATCGCCTTCAACAATTGTAGTGTCATCATCAACACTTTTCATCTGATAAAAGGCAATAAGAAAGAAAAGAAGTTTAAGTAACTCAATCAACACAACCTATGAGACACAATGATCATCAGAAATATTATATACACTATTTATTTGAACAATGGAAAGGAAGAAGAGAAGGATTGTGCCAACATCTTAATTATAGATTTATACATTATTTTTATTGTTAGTAATATTTTTTAGTTTTAGTATATGAAATAGTTGTTTATGATCTCATTACTTTTTTAACCATATATTTGAAGCACATGAAATTTTCAGTGTATGGCCATTTCTCCAAAAAGAATGTGACAAGAGACCATTAAGAGTCAATTTCAGCAATAATATTCATATAAAAAATGTACATACTGACCTCCATAAGTGTGTGAGCTTCCCGGCCAAACATCAAGAAAAATGGTGAGTATCTTGTTGATGACTGTGGCTGAGAATTAATGGAGAACACAATGTCATGCAGAGTTTCATCCCAATTTTTGCCACGGTCAGCCATTAATTTACTCACACGAGTCTTCACCATTCCGTTGACCCTTTCCACCAAACCTATAAATGGACACCAATCTCAGTCAACCAAAAAATTTATTTTTTCTAGACGTCTTTTCCCACGTGGCTGATGTTTTGATAGTTGTAACAATAAACCAAATAAAAACATTATAACAAATTTTACACTATCAGTAAATGTGTTTTACAGTAATCTACTGAATCACTAACAACGTACAATTAATATTTAATAATCCCATAGCTACAAAAGCTCAGTGAAAATAGACAAGTTACACCATAAAATACACTATATTTAAAGGAGGCGCATTTTTTTTAAGGTTCTAGCATATGTGTGTGTGTGTGTATACATATATATATATATATATATATATATATATATATATATATATATATATATATATATTAATGTTTAGTATATATATATATATATATATATATATATATATATATATATATATATATATTAATGTTTAGTATATATATATATATATATATATATATATATATATATATATATATATATATATATATATTATGTATATATATATATATATATATATATATATATATATATATATGTATATATATATATATATATATATATATATATATATATATATATATATTAAGTTTAGATATATATATATATATATATATATATATATATATATATATATATATATATATATATATATAATATTATATATATATATATATATATATATATATATATATATATATATATATATATATATATGTATATATATATATATATGTATATATATATATATATGTATATATATATATATATATATATATATATATATATATATATATATTAATGTTTAGTATATATATATATATATATATATATATATATATATATATATATATATATATATATATATATATATATAAACTGCTGGCAAGACTTTAGCTGTCTCTAAGCACTGCAAGATGAAACATAAGCTGATGTGTTGTTAACAAGAGCTAGTTTCAAAGTGGTGTGATTTGATGAATGTAGCACGTGTAAATAGTGTATAATTCTCTGAAACTAACCATTGGTCTGGGGATGATAAGCACTGGAGACACAACTTTTGATCCCCATTTGGTCACAGAAATCATTATTGATCTGAAAGCATAAGACAGTTTAAAACATTATTAAGGAAAAGTATACTGCACACAATTTAGATAGCTTACAATATTTTCAACAGTAAATATGAATTATCATCACCATCATCATCCTAACCCTTTAAAGTATCCTACTACCGTGGGTTGGGGAATCCTTTCAAGTAACATAAGAAATAGTATGGCTGGGGAACATCTATATCTATTTATGTGCAACTTGCTATACAACATGCAATAGTATAACAAACATACCTTATTACAAAATTCCTTCCCTTGATCCGAGATAAGGCGTTTTGGTGTTCCCAATCTGTGGGAAACAAACACATAATATGTGATACAGTATTATTATACATTCTCTTTCAAGGACTTCATATAAATATATTACAAGTTAAACACTGAAAACCCAAGTAAAGATTAGATAAATTAATATATGTATATGGACCATTGTGCTTCAGTATCATGAATTATTTCACTTATGAGTATTGTAATGATGATATTATATATCTTAGAAATATGGATTGTTGCATTGGTATCAATGAAATTCTTCTTACATGCTTATATATTGTTTAATGCAATTGTTGACCCCTGTGCCATCCTTTTTCGGGAGAGGAAACAACATCACATACTTGGTGAAGTAGTCAACAATTGTCAGGATGTACTGACTACCACTCTCGGTCATACCCAGAGGTCCTGCAACACAGTAATAATATCAATATATATTGACAGATAGCTAGATAGAAAAATAAATAATGTCACACATTTCTTCCACAAAATGAATATCACAATCTGAATGCATCACATATGGAATATATCAGGATAAGAAACCTAATTGTATAGAACCATTTTAATAAAATCAAATTCCACCCAATGTTACCTATACAGTATTTAGTGCATATAAGTATCTTGTATATTCATGCTTTAACTTATCATACTACATAAGTTAAATAAGAATTTAATCTTCAAGATACACATTTGTAGCATAGCAAATAGCTCTGAAACCATGATTTTTTTAAACAGATTTTCACATGCAAAGGACAACCTTATCTGATGCGAGGGTTGCAAGTGTTTAGTGATATACATAAAGCAAATAAAACCAAATAAACCAAACTCCTAATTACAGCGGAAAGTGACCATAAAGCAGCGACAGAATCATAATATGTGAAAAGGTACCATTTGAAGATATTTAGGTGCATCTGTTATTCCTTATAACCTAATAATAAGTAGGATGACAACTGGTAATGTTGAACACAGAACCATTAATAAGTAATTGAGAAAGTACCAACAATAATACATGGGCATTGGGGTTACATGCCAGCTTACAGAAAATACACAGCCAGAGTAAATTAATGCAAAAAAGTAAATTGTTTCTATATAATTACTAATGACCAGATAGAAAAAAAAACACTTTAATAAGGAGGAAGTAAGATGTTGGCAAATAAATTATGAACACATTATAAAACATGACAGAGTTCATCATGCACCATAGACTATCATGCCTAATAAACTATAGACTAATTGCCCTTTACAATACTGGATGAGATGCTGCCAAGAGGAACTTGTCATGTTGCCCAACTGTCACTTTCTGCTTCATGGAGTGTTGGACCCTGTATTAGAAGGAAAATCTACACAATGTGGAACCAGTCCAAATATATACTATTTATGTGTGTGTGTATATATATATATATATATATATATATATATATATATATATATATATATATATATATATATATATATATATACATACATACATACATATACGTATGTAATCTATTAATTTTACTTGTTTTAGCCTTAACATATTGTTCAAGAAGGTCTGAAAATTGAAGTATAACATTAGATATTGCATTATGTGAGAATAACTGGAGCATACATGATCCACAATGCATAATTCGCCAATCAGTGCTGCTAATGATAATTACTATGTACTTCAGCAATCATCACTTTCACTATATTGATAGAAAATGGTAGAATCTTCTCAACACTTTGATAAATATTGCATTTAAGTTAAAATGAATGCACTTTGCACTGACTCAGCACAGTGCAGTACAGTGAGGATCAGTCCACTCTCGCCTAGATGCCTAGAGGCAGATAAGTGAGGAGCGCATGTGAATGCATGTATGCATGTGTAGATGTCCTGTCTTGGCTATCCACTTTAAAGGGATTGCAGGCTGGTATATTGATAAATGAATGTTTTTAATCTGACACCATTATTCAATATCATTGTTGCAGAGCAGATTGATGTACAAAACACTTACCAATTAGATCCATTCCTACAACTTCCATGGGTTGAGACACCTTTATTTGTTTTAGTGTAGGAGCTTGTGTCTTAATTTTCTCAAATGACTGGCATGTTGGGCACGTTGATACCTGGATAACAAGGAAACTAAATAAATACACATACAGTGTTATTAGTGCTATGTTTTCATCCTGATCCCTCTAACAATTAAACCTGAGACTCAATCATTATCAAGATATATTGCTGATTACCAAAAAACAAGTCACAGTATCATCACATTTATTACTGATTATAAAGAGTAAGCTGACAACACTATTATCTATTATATCAATGGGTATTAGCATTACTAGCACCAAATTGGTAATGGTAATGGCATTTCAGTAATACCTTTTGTATCTGACACTGAAAGTTGAAGGTGAAACCTGCAAATTCTTAACATGTGGCAGGAATTTTCACCTCTACTTTATCAGATTAAAAGTGATATGTCTATAAATTGAACTGCAAGACTTCTTGTTGCTTCAAAGTGTTGTTTACTTGCATAATTCAATGTCCTTTGTTTATTTACATATTCACTGATGTCCTTTGACATGCCAGTCCAATAGTATCTAGCACCAACTCTGTATTGTGTATTTACAATACCAGCATGACTGCCACTTGTAGTGTGGTAAAACTTGAGGATGTCTCTAACCTCATAGGGCGTTGTCACAACCTCTAGCCAGTTATCCCTTTTTTTTCGATATAATTTGTTTTCTGTAACAGAAAATAACATGCATAAATGTAAAGCCATAATGAATATGAAGAATACAAAGAAAATATGTTTGGGAGGTTAAGCACACACACACACAAAAAACCCTACTTATATGCTAGCCCTTCAAAGTATCACACAGATGTCACAGTGGCCCTGTGTCCCGGGGTAACAGATTAATTTCCACCACAGGCTCAAAGGTCAATGCGACGGAAGATGAACGCCTGCATCTATGCACAGCTACAGCATGTGTTAACACCTTACCTTCAAAGTGTGACATTCAAAAGCAAAGTCCAAAATCATCTCAGGAGGTGTCTCGATACTCCTCTTTTGAAGGCAGACAAGTCGTAAGCAGGAGGAAATATAGATTCAGATAGAGAGTTTCAGAGTCGACCAGTGGAAGGAATGAACGAATAAGAATACTGGTTGATTCTTGTGTGAGGGGGTTGGACAGATTAGGGATGAGAACGAGTGGAAAATTTGGTGCAGCAGGACAGCTGGAAGAGGAGAGGCATGCAGTCAGCAAGTTCAGAAGAGCAGTCAGAATGGAAATAACGGTGAAAGACAGATAGAAAACCAACATCACGGTGAAGAAAGATAGAATGAATACAGTCAGTTAGAGTAGGGGAATCGATTAGAAAAAAGGGTTTTGACTAAACCTTATAGAAGAGGGAGATAGTTATGTGTCATTAAAAAAGAGGGGATAGTAGTTTGGAAGGCTGTGAATGGAGTCGACTGGAGTGAGGAAAAAGTTTGGGCTGAATGAGACAACTGTCCATAAAATTTATAAGAGTTGTAAAAAAATAATCACAAAGTGCTTAGAGATACGGCAGTCGTACTGCGTTATTATTGGCTATTCCTACGGCCTGTGTCTTATTATTTAACTGGTAAAGCATCTTTCAAGCTATGTTAGGTTTGGTTAGGTATGGTTTGGTTCGGTTAGGTTCGGTTATATAAGCTTTTTACCCAAAAGTTAGGCACGTGCCGTATCTATAAGCAAGCACTATGAGGGTACATCATTTGTTAGGTTATGGCTAGATTAGGTTAGGTTTGGTTAGGAATGGTTTGGTTCGGGTAGGTTCGATTATATAAGCTTTTTATATTATATTACCCAAAGGTTAGGCACGTGCCATATCTATAAGCGAGCACTTACAGGTACGGCTGCCGTACCTGTAAGCTGTGCCAATAAATAATGTAGTGGCTTAGTGCAAATAATTCCTTAAGTCGCAGTGATTTTGTGCAAATAATTCTTTAAGTAGCAGTGATTTTGTGCAAATAACAGTATTCATAAAATAAAGTGTCATTTCACCTGCAATTTTTTTCACATTAAAATTAATAGATCAGGAGGGGTTTGGGGGTCTCGGAACCTAACCCTTATTTTCCCATAGAGTCTTCAATTCACCAAACACAGTTTTTGCCCAACAATGTTGGCTCAGGGTAAATCTGCATAACTACTGCGATATCAATATAAATATGAAGTGGTACATACTATACATAGGGTACTCAACACATCTGTGCAAAGTGTCTTAAGTTATGTTAGGTTATTTATGTTATGGTTAGATTAGGTTAGCTTAGGTACAGTTTGGTTCGGTTATATAAGCTTTTTATATTTTATTACCCAAAAGTTAAGTATTTCACCCTAGATTTTTTTCGAATTTGCTTATAATAACGAACACCGCCTGAAACCTTCACAGATATGTCGAGTACACTATGTATTATATATATATATATATATATATATATATATATATATATATATATATATATATATATATATACATTAAAAGGGTCCTGGCTAAGGGAAAACAAAAATAAGTATAAAAAAAAAATCCCGCTTGTCGCCAGATCCTGTAAAGAGGACAGTAGGAGAATAGAAGCAAGGGGTGGAGATCCAGTTAACATTAGAGGTGTCTTGATACTCCTTTTTTGAAAGAGTTTAAGTCATAGGCAGGTAGAAAAACAGACAAAGGAAGAGAGTTCCAGAGTTTACCAGTGTAAGGGATGAAAGAGTGAAGATACCGGTTAACTCTTACATTAGGAAGATGGACAGAATAAGGATGAGAAGAAGTAGAAAGTCTTGTGCAGCGAGGCCGTGGGAGGGGGGGAGGCATGCAGTTAGCAAGTTCAGAAGAGCAGTCAGCATGAAAATAGCGGTAAAAGATAAATAAAGATGCAACATTGCGGCGGTGACTTAAAGAATCAAGAAAGTCAGTTAGAGGAGGAGAGTTGATGAGGCGAAAAGCTTTAGACTCCACCCTGTTTAATAAAGCTGTATGAGTTGAGCCCCCCCCAGACATGTGAGCCATACTCCATACATGGGCGGATAAGGCCCCTGTACAGAGCAAGCAGCTGAGAGGGAGAGAAAAAAGGACGCAGACGCCATAGGACACCTAACTTCTTGGAAGCTGATTTAGCAAGAGTAGAGATATGAAATTGCCAGTTTAGATATTTAGTAAAGGATAGACCGAGTGTGTTTAATGTGGAGGAGAGGGGAAGTTGAGTGTCAAGAAGAGGGGATAGTTATCTGGAAGGTTATGTCGAGTAGATAGTTGTAGAAATTGATTTTTTGAGGCATTGAACAAAACCAGGTTTGCTCTGCCCCAATCAGAAACTAGTGAAAGATCAGAAGTTAAGCGTCCTATAGCATGTATAGTATGTACCCCGTATTTATATTGATATCGTCCGAGCAGTAGTTATGCAGATTTACCAATTACAAACCACAGGTGTTATTCTGGCTTAAGAGGCTCTTTTCAACAAACAAAATTTTAATGCACGAAAGAAATTTACATATTTAAGATACACTCACCTTATACCATATGAATTCTCTTTTGTTTTCTCAGGATTCTCTTTTCATTGATTGTCGTGTTGGTTGGGTATTCATTATTAAGTAAATAATATTGCAGAGGGCCTATTTCCTCTCTGAATTTGGCCAGCCTTTCATACAAATTTCCTGCCATTGTTAAGTCGAGGTGGTGACGTGCCAACAGGGTGGAAATAACTGAAAAGAAATGTTGTGTTGAGGTAGGACCTGTGATCATGGATTTGTCTATCAACAAACCCTTTGTTTACAAACATTACTGCTGCGCATGCGCAGTTGGGGGGCGGACCTCTAAAACGTAAACAGACCTCTGATCACGCGACACCGGTGTCGCGTGATCAGAGGTCTGTTTACGTTTTAGAGGGCCACCCCCCAAACTGCGCATGCTCAGCAGTAATGTTTGTAAACAAAGGTTTGTTGATAAACCAAACTAACCTAACATAACATAACATAACATAATTTTACCTAAACTTCGGAGGACTGTTTTTAGGTTATGTTAGGTTAGGTTCGATTAGTTTATCAACAAACCTTTTTTACAAACATTACTGCTGAGCATGCGCAGTTTGGGGCGGACCTCGAAAACAATAACAGACCTCTGATCACGCGACACCGGTGTGTGCTGGATGATAATCAATGATTATATATATATATATATATATATATATATATATATATATATATATATATATATATATATTTATTTATGTGTGTGTGTGTGTGTGTGTGTGTGTGTGTGTGTGTGTGTGTGTGTGTGTGTGTGTGTGTGTGTGTGTGTGTGTGTGATGTATAATCCTTGGTGATCACTGTGCAGATTTTCGAATTAATATGGGGGCAGGTTTGCAGCCCGGATTTTATTCCACCGAGCGTGCATTGATGCATTACCGTCTGTAAGACGATTAAATATACTAAACACAATCGTACCATTCCACATTATGTCAATATACGTACTGCGATCAAGATATCCCCTGTTCTTCAAGTTTACATATTCTGGCATGAAAGGCAAGGCGATGATCCCGGTGACATACGCGTCCTCTATCACAAAGGGATGTGTTTTGTTCGCAATAGCAAAGAGCTTTTTCACCATGTTATACGAGACAACGTAAGCTGAGCCAATACAATATGGTGGATATGTGGAATGCTTATACTCCTTCAGAGACACAGCCCACTTTTGTGGACAGGCGGCGCGTCTCCGACATACCCTCAGGTAAGGATTCATATAACATACGAAATCTGCCTGTTTGTGGTGAGTAAGGGCAGTCCTAAGTGCAAAGGAGTCAATGGCCACGTCGTCGTCACTCTTAAGGAGCCACAAGACCTTCGGGCAATACGTGATGGTCCAGTGTAGCATCGCCAGGGTCTTCAGTGTTAAGTTCTTGTATGAGTCAATAAAGTCTACTTGAATGATATCGTGGTGGGTCTGACTCTCCTCCTCGATGAGACGTTGTTGTTTGATGGAATTGGACACACCCACGAGGAAGACAGTTTTCAGACCTGTTGTTGAGGCTGCCGTCCAACTCCCCCACAACTGCCTGCCTCGCCATCACCAAAGTAAACAGACGGTACGAGGGAGAAATGAGGTTAGCAAATACGTAAAACTGGATAGATAAGTGTGTGTGTGTGTGTGTGTGTGTGTGTGTGTGTGTGTGTGTATGTGTATGTGTGTGCGTGTGCGTGTGTCTACAAAACCTATGAACAACACCTGAATGTGAATCAAGGTTGGTGCACTAACTTTGATCTTATTTTTCCTTACATTTCATTCCATTGAATTACATTACGTACTTTTATTAGTTACATGATATTAGTTCAACATATTAGTTACTTCCCCTTGTGAGGAGAGAGAGAGAGAGAGAGAGAGAGAGAGAGAGAGAGAGAGAGAGAGAGAGAGAGAGAGAGAGAGAGAGAGAGAGAGAGAGAGAGAGAGAGAGCGAGAGAGCGAAAGAGCGAGAGCGAGAGCGAGAGAGAGAGAGAGAGAGAGAGAGAGAGAGAGAGAGAGAGAGAGAGAGAGAGAGAGAGAGAGAATCACGTCTACCCACCTGATCGTGTTGCGCGAGGTAAAGCTAGAGAGAACAATAGAGACCATATTGATGATGACCACCGAGTCGTTGCACAGGCTGGGCTCGTTGATCAGGTACCTGTACACAACAGAGGTGACAGTGGTCGGCTTGGTCAAACTGAAACTTGAATACTATTTGGTGGGAGCAGGAAAGGTATTATTCTAGTGTTCCACCAGTCTGTCTCACTTGGAAGCACACCTATGTGTTAGATGAGGTGCCTTCTGCTTATACACATGTAACACATGTATTGCTTTTCTATCGGAAATCACTTGTTCCTGAGATATTAATTTTCTTTAATAACTGACCGGGAGGAAGGAGGGGGTGTCGAGGGACCCTCCTCCGTTATGTTAGATTAAGTAAGTTTAATTAGATAAAAAAAAAAGAAATAGAGCCATTGGAAAGTCTGAATTAAACAACAAAATCATGGCGGTTCTCAAATGGGTGCAATACTGGCATTTTACAATGGGAACGAGTTGGTGTGTAAAAGTGTAGCCTAGTCCTCACTTGTATGGGAAGTGGTTGTGATGGGTGGCAGGAAAGGCTGCGTTGTGTTCCAGGCTCTGAGGGTTCATCTCGATCCCTGCTGCCATCTTTTCTAGGCAATCTGCTTGCATATCAGCTCTCTGTTACAACAAATCGTCTGAGTTTTGCAATATACTGTAACTCTGGTGAAAATTATGCAACCATCGTATTCATGAATGTTTTGGTGACTGAAGCAATGTTTAGAATTGTAACATTTGATGTTAGAATAGTAACTCACGTACTAATTACCTGGGAGACGATAATATTGTAGAAATTCAACTGGAGAAGCAGTAATGATAAGGCGACAACGAGTAACACCAACACACGCAAGGTCCTGAAGAACCACAGCCACGACAGCCTCTCCCTCACATTGTCTAAAACATGAATGAGTATATCTGATTCATACTTCCTTGTAAGTACTCATGCATGTCTCCCCACCCTTCCATGATAGCACCCTGTCTTATCTAATGAACGACGTGCCTTCCTCGCACAGGTGGATATACACATTAAGAAACAAAGCGTCACTTAAATAAAAATCAAACCCGCGCTACTAACGGACGGAGGACGACCATCTAAGGTCTCCGTTAAGCTTACGGGGAAAGAATAAAAAAAAATAAATAAAAATGCTCCACATGTCCTATAATGTGGTGTCTCGTATTTTGAAACACTGAAAAATCGATCTAAAGTAGGTAAGGTAGCCATAAGAGGATTGTGGCCGGAGGTCGAGCCCAAACCAGTACATTCATCATACCGGCACCCTACTAATCAGACCCTAATGATCACTGAGTTCCAAGTGGAGTTGGTCAAGGTTGACTGTCCCGTCACTACAATAGATGGTTTTCACATGATGACATTTGCTACCATGTTTCGCCAGATTTGTTCTGGCGGGCAAACTGGAACATGAGTAAATTTCAGTAAAACAGTGAACGACTGGAAGAGATCCATGAAATGCCGAACTCATGTGTCATTATTGGGGCTGCAGCAATTTTATGAGGTATATAGATATGTCTTTTTACCGACTACCAGCTGTGTTGATTAGACGTGGGCCATTAAAGGATGAATTATTAACAGAAAGGAGAGGGAAGTGGCTGGCAAACATGATGTGAGAGTATCCATGGGCACCCACGTGGATAGTGTTACCATGCGATGAGGTTTGTCGACCAAGTTTGGCCTCTGACGTCAGAAGAAGGGGCGGAGCATCTTAGGTCGCACGGCAGTGTTGTCAAGGCAACGCCTTGCCACAAAGAAGGACCTCGTGAAAGAACCATTCGCCCAGGGATGATGTGACAAGAAGTAGGCGGAGCTACAAGGTCACCGCTCTGCTGAGAAGGCAAAGGATGCCCTCTCGTCTACCGGCAGATGTGACGTGTGGACGTGCTGGACGAGTCCTCAGAGCAGCGGGACCCTACACGTGTGGCATCGAAGTCTCCTGTAAAAGGAAGACCGCCAGAGGGACGGGTCTTTATATCTTCTCCACAGAAGCCGGACGGGGACGAAAAGAAATGAAGCAGTCGAGGACTGTCTGGAGGTTCATGTTCTAAACCCGGGCGAGAAAGGTTAATAACACATGGTAACCGTACCAGTAACACGTTCTACGAACGTTTACTAGGCAGTGGCCTAGTTGCTAGCGGTCGACATACCAACTCAGAGTCCCGAGTTCGAGCCCCGACACGAACTGGTCACTTTTCTTTGGTAATAACACCGAGTGGCCTAAGATCACCCACATGCTGCCATAATATTATCCTCGACGGGACTGCAAAGCTATATGCTCGAGGAGCTTCCACTGGCAGCATGAGCCTCTCTATAAGAATCGAGGCATCACTTTAAAAATCTAACCCGCGCTACTAACGGGCGGAGGCCGACCATCTAAGGCCTCCTCCATTTAGCCTACCGGTGCCACGGGTAAGGATAAAAAAAAAAAACTCTCACTTAGTCCTCACGTTATTCATGATAGCTAGGCTAATCAGCTAGGATGTCTGTTCACCTGTAACTTAATAGTAGATTAACGTAACTTTGACTGTCTCCTTGTGGAGTAAATCCTGGAACTTAGAAACAAGTGGGAGAATATGAGAAGGTGAGTTTAAGCGTGTACCGCTGAAGTGGTAAGCTGTGGTAAGATAGCTGTATCAAACACTCCATCTAAGCATCACACACACGTGATAACGCGTTATAACGTATATATCAAACAATTGTCTTTCCTCGTGACGAGAGGGGCACCTCATCTTTCCATTTCCCCATGACAATTAGAGCCCAAACACAGTACTTCCTACGAAGCACAGTAATTGTTTTAGAAAAGCGTTAAAGTTACATTGAAAATGGCCAAGGATGTCCAGAGTGTTGCGTCTGACGACCTATTCGCCAAATTCAAGATAGAAGCACAAAGCCTTGGGATTACAGCTTAGACTAAGTTGTGTGAATATTTACAACGCCGTATGAAAGAAGAGCGTGAGGATAGGTTAATCGCGCAGAAATTTGACCATGAGAGGACAATGGCTGAACGCCAGTTACGTGAGTGCAAACCAGACTTTGCTCAGAGGCACGAGGCCCCTGCACAACCAACAATGAACTATTCTCCCCACCATGTTAAACTTAGTGTTTACCACGATGGCGACGTTGTAGATGCGTTCACCTCTAGTTTCGAACGCACTTCTGTTCTTTACAGGATGGGGGCAGAGGAAATGGCAATAGAGTTTTTAAGTCTATTCTCAGGCAAAGCTCTCTAGATATTGCACATGTTGCCAGCGGATCATGGTTCGTAGCAACACATGAAAGCCGCTAGGCAAAAAGCTTTTGGCAGGACTGTAGACGGCGCCAAGAATGCGTTCGAGACAGCTTGCATCAGCATTAATGAAACCGCTGTTCAAGTACACGCCAGAATCGTTCGTCTCTTTGACGAGAGTGGAGAAGGAAGGCATAGGAATGTCTTACGAGGCTCTGCGCGAGTTAGTCCTCAGAGATAAATTTCTAGAGATGTGTCATCTTGAATTCGTGGCCACAGAGAAGACGCAAGGCATAAGCTTGGCCTTGAGTCATAAATTAGCGGAAAAGCTTGATGTGCATTGTATGCCTGTAACGCGTCATTCTGCCACTTCACGTGAATCTAGTAGAATTAGCGAGGTAGGTGAAGTGGAAATGTTACCACATGTTCCCTCTCCAAAGCCTGGGGTAAGTAATTATTCGAGGAATAATTTTAATAGTTACCTTAATGAAAGAAAAAGAGATTTTTCTCGTTCTGGGGGGCGGACTCACCCAAAATCTAGTCTGTTCAATCAGCCACGAGGTCACTACGCTGCGGCCAGATTTGAGACAAAGTTGCTACCCATCGAGGAGCCAGTCTCACCCCAGCAGCCCCTTTACTTAACCGCCGCAGCTTCAATCTCCCCCACCGGTAGCTGAAACCTATTTGTGAGTAAAGGGAAAGTTGGAAGTGTAAGGAGGTTTTCCACTCAGATGCAAAATGATTTTTCTCCAGGCACCTTTGTAGCTACACATACTATTTCTTAGATAGGTGAGCCTAGGTTCAATGATTTTTTTACTCACTGTAGAGCAGTGGTCGGCAACCTGCGGCCCGCAGAGCCCGAACTCATGGCCCGTCATCCTGATATTTATATAACAATCCGGCCTGCAACAGCCTAGCCAACTAATTGAGTAAGTCGGCGCCTCTCGACGTGATCACGGTGGGTAACGCGGGACAAATTTGCTTGACTAAGATCTTTACCACATAAACACCAGGGAAAATCATCATGTCTGCAATTATTAAAAAGAGAAAAGTGGACCTCGAGTGTCGGGCCTTCAACCCTGAGTGGAAAAAGTACTGTTACGTAATGAAAAGGGGATTCCCTTGCCTGTTTTACTACCACTTACGACACTGCACCACCCACACCACGGCAACTCTCAGCTGCTGCCTGCTTCCGTGGACTCCTGTGTGGGCTGGGTGAGTGATGTGCGTGTGGGGCAGGCACTCCCTCCTCCTTGCGTGCATGATATTGGTAGACTGCGAGGTGACACACTATGACCTTCTGGGCATCCGTGGCAGGGTGAGGAAAACCACAGTACTCCCAATCCTCTCTGGTTTACTGAACCTTATCCTTCTATGTACAGCACCCTCACGTCTTCTCTTTGACAAGACGTGCTCCTCACTGGCAGGTGACGCTACAAAAGCCGGCGTCTTCTCCAAAAACTTGCGAAACATTCGCACCAATATCCCCCATCGTAACACTATCCCCTCCTTTCAAATCAGTCGCCGCGACTATCACAACAAACTCTACAAAATAACAAACAAACATTACACAATAAAATAAAACAAAATACAGTCTTCCTCCTGGGAATAGTACAAAAGTCTTCTTCACCATGTCGTTAGCCAGCAGTGTCGCCCTCGCTCCTTCCGTCTTCCTGGCTTGCACCGGGCCACTGGTTTCGCCCCAGGGGTGGGCAAGATGTATCTGCTGGCCACTACTCCTCCCTCCTTGAAGGCGACCTTAGGAAAGCAAGGGTAGCACTCTCTTAGGCCAACCTTCCCAACTTCCCTCCTCAGGTTACACGCCTTCTTCCACGCGGCAGGGCAGGCAGGCCGTGGCCCCCTTTGAATTGCTCACTGTGCTCATCTTGGTGCCACAGGAAGACCCTCTGGAGCAGCACGTCCTCTTTGCTCTCGCTGCACGTCATAACCACATTACCACCACCACCACATTACCACAATACCACCACCACATTACCCCAATACCACCACCACATTACCACAATACCACCATAACTACCACCACCACCACCACACCACCACCACACCACTACCACCACCACTACCACCACCACACCACCACTATTACAACATTACCACCACCACCACAAAAACATTAACACCACCCCCACCACAACATTACCACCACCACACCACACCACTACCACTAACACTACTACTACCACTACCACTACCACCACCACCACTACAACATTACCACCACCACCACCACCACAGCATTATCCCCACCATAACCTCCGCCTCCACCCCATCTTGGGGCGAGGCCGCCCAGCAGTTTTCAGCTGCTGGAAGTCACAAGGCGAAGGCAGAGTGATGCGGTGAGCTGAGAGGATAGGGCGATGCGTCACAGCCACACAACCCCTGCCCACCAGCCTGTGCGTCCCGCTTGTCCCAGCTCCCCAAAGCAACAGGCTCGGATGGGATGCAGTCAAGCCGTGCCCTCACAGGCTTAAGGCAGGTCACTGGTCCTGCCACACAAGGCTTACCCACCTCACACCTCTCACTGCTGGCCTGTTCCACACCGACCGCAGTGCATCCACTTCTCCCTTGCCACTCTCACACAAGTCCCGAGTGTACTGTTGTGCCTCTGTGTCAAGGCTTAACTGTAAACACTTTTCCCAAGGTGCAGTTTATTTACAGTGCAGAGAAACAGTCAGGTAAAGAAGGCAGTTACAGCTCCGGCTGTCACAACGAGCGTCTTGCCTGCCTCCCTCGCTCACGCTCGCCTCTTCACCTCCACCTCCGCACGGCAGCGACACTCGACAAGTGCGTCCTACGCACTCTCACGGGCCACCAACTTGGCTCCCTTGCTCGCTCTTCCTTCAATCGTGCTGCCCCGGTGGCACGAACTCGCCAGTGGGCTTCCTAGGCAGGAGAAGGCTGGTGTGGTGTGCGGAGGTCGGTGATGGACTGCCGCCGCGTTCGTCGGCCTCGGACTCGTCACCTTCTCTCCCCCATCAAACCACCAACAAGGTTAAAGAGCAATCTGGGGGGTAAACTGTCTTAACAACAACAAGCTAGTCAATACACAGCCTCCTTCCTCACCTGCCCCAGCCCAATCTGCACTGCCTCCTTAAACTCGCGGGCTCTTCTCTCATGCTCGCTAAATCTTTGCATCAGGGCTGTAAACACCGTGGAGACATCGGAGTGGGCCTCACCAAGGCTTCGCGCCATTTCTTCCCGCTCTGTGCCTCCCGGCGCTAACTTGTCCTTGTCTGCCATCCAGCAGTTTTCCAATACATGTCTTTTGGTACTAAACCCTATCTTCACTTCTGAAACCATTGTTACGAAAAGAAAGGGGTTTCCCTTACCTGCTTTACTACCACTTACGACACTGCACCATCCACACCACGGCAACTCTCAGCTGCTGCCTGCTCCCGTGGACTCCTGTGTGGGCTGTGTGAGTGATGTGCGTGTGTGGCAGGCACTCCCTCCTCCTTGCGTTGCTGTTATTAGGGTTCGTGCATGATATTGGTAGACTGCGAGGTGACACACTATGACCTTCTGGGCATTCGGGGCAGGGTGAGAAAAACCACAGTACTCCCAATCCTCTCTGGTATACTGAACCTTATCCTCTAGCTTGTTCCATTGCACGGCACCACCACTGTGTAAGACATCTTCGACGCCGTGCTTCAGTGTGTGAAGCAACACTCCCTTGACCTGTCCCGTCTCGTGTGCACCCAGCTCGTCTGGCCCTGCTCACAGATATCACTACGCACCTACATGACCTCAATGTGAAGCTGCAAGGCAAAAACATTCTAGTCACAGACATGTATTCGCACATCACCGCCTTCGAGGTAAAGCTGCGCTTGTGGGAGGCTCAACTGGCTGCTGGTCAGTTTATGCATTTTCCTCGGATTGCGGCTTGTGCACCTGATGACGTGGACCTGAACACTTGTGTTGGTGTTGTCACTTCTTTGCGGGAGAAATTTGCCTCCCGTTTCACAGGTGTCAGGCCACTGGGTCTGGGCTTCAAGCTGTTCACCTCCCCTTTGACTTCCCATGTGGACGAAGCCCCTGGCCCCATGCAGATGAGTTGTTGGAGCTTTAGAGTAATGACGAACTGAAGGCAAAGTACCGTACTGCTTCTCCACTGTCCTTCTTCTGTGACCTCGTCCTCCCTTCTAACAAGTTTCCAAATTACATTGAGCATGTAAAACACATCTTTGCCATGTTTGGTAGCACTTACTATTGTGAACAACTCTTTTCAAAAATGAAATATACAAAGTCTTGCATTCGCTCCCAGCTAAGTGACCGCCACCTCAATGACATTCTGCTCTTATCTACCTCATCAATTGATCCAGACATTGAATCACTCTCCATGGCAAACAGCACCAACCATCCCACTAATTTGCATGTCTCTTCATAAAAATGTTTCCTGCAGTCACTGATTTGCATGTTTTTCAATAAATTTCTAATAAACTAGTCACTGGTTTGCCTGCTTTTCAACAATTTTTGTGTTTATTATCACAAACTGTTTTCTGCAGTCACTGATTTGCCAGTATTTCAATAAATTTCTTGTAATCTAGACACTGGTTTGCCTGCTTTTGTATATTTTTTTGTATATTGTCATAAACTGTTGTCTGCAGTCAATGATTTGTATGTTTATTTATTTTATGGAAAAACATTCAAATCAGTGACTGCAGAAAACATTTTTATCACGAGACATGTAAATTAGTGGGATGGTTGGTGCTGTTTGTCATGGAGAAGTGATTCAATGTCTAAATGAATTGATGAGGTAGATAAGAGCAGAATGTAATTGCAGTGGCGGTCACTTAGCTATATATATATATATATATATATATATATATATATATATATATATATATATATATATATATATATATATATATATATATATATATATATATATATATATATATATATATATACATATATATATACATATATATATACATATATATATATATATATATATATATATATATATATATATATATACATATATATACATATATATATATATATATATATATATATATATATATATATATATATACATATATATATATATATATATATATATATATATATATATATATATACATATATATATATACATATATATATATATATATATATATATATATATACATATATATATATATATATATATATATATATATATATATATATATATGCATATATGTATATATATATATATATATATATATATATATATATATATATATGTATATATATATATATATATATATATATATATATATATATATATATACATATATATATATATATAATATATATATATATATATATATATATATATATATATATATATATATATATACATATATATATATATATATATATATATATATATATACATATATATATATATATATATATATATATATATATATATATATGTATATATATATATATATATATATATATATATATATATATATATATACATATATATATATATATATATATATATATATATATATATATGTATATACATATATATATATATATATATATATATATATATATATATACATATATATATATATATATATATATATATATATATATATATATATATTTACATATATTTATATATATATATATATATATATATATATATATATATATATTTATATATATATATATATATATATATATATATATATATATATATATATATATATATATATATACAGTGGCGACCCCTAATTCCGAATGCCTCTTTTCTCGAATTTTTATAATTCCGAATCGAAAATTCAAGAAAAATTTTTCCCTAAAATCGTATTTATTTCTAAAAACGAACCTCCAACTTTCAAAATTTTTAAAAATATATATATATATACCTTAAAATGTTACTGGCTAAGGTAAACACAAATACGTAAAACAAATCCCGCTTGTCGCCAGACCCTGTAAAGAAAACAGTAGGGGAAATAGAAGCAAGGGTTGGAGGTCCAGTTAACATTAGAGGTCTTGACACTCCTCTTTTGAAAGAGTTTAAGTCATAGGCAGGTGGAAAAACAGACAAAGGAAGAGAGTTTCAGAGTTTAGCAGTGTAAGGGATGAAAGAGTGAAGATACTGGTTAATGTTTAGGAGCCAATCCTTAACGTAGTTTGGGGTTAAAAGACAGGCCCGGGAATGTAGATCCTTTTTACTGAGAGACGAAAGTAACAAGAGGGGTGTGCTGTACAAGATATGCCGAGTAGACTGAGGATGCGCTGTGGGCAGCGCGGGAAAAAGGGAGATTGAGTTACCGGTTAGTAAATAACACTACTGTGATACAAAGGGGCAACGAATACATAATAATACATAACATAGAACATGGTGTAATATCCTACATCTCCCTTCCTCTTTCACGCTCAAAACCTGCGGGTTTTTTAGCGGACTTTTTGGCCTCGATGCGAGGCGAACGGCGAGGCTGGACGGGCTGGGACGACTCTTGGTCCAAAGGCGTGTTGTCCGTATCCGGAGGGCTGTCAGGTTGGGGCGAAGTTGGCCAAAGGAAACGGCGGTTCCTCCACGAAACCCGGCCGCTGGGCATCCTGATGAGGTAGTCACGGGAGGAGCCAATACCCATAACTGTGCCAACCTTGTCCCACCGCTTCGTAGTCGGGTCCTGGATACGGGCCATAGTGCCCACCAGGAGCGGTGCGAGAGGTTTAGCTTGGGCGTCGTACCGTTCTGTGGTGTCGCGAAGACGGGTGGCGGCTCGACGGTCACAGCTCTCGGCCCTAGCTTGCCACTGCTGCTGGAAGACCTCTGCGTGGGCAGTAACACAGAAACGAAGAGGGTGGCCGTAGAGCACCTAAGCTGGGGAACGACCAGCGTGGTTTGGGGTGTTCCGGAGCTCAAGGAGGCCTTTGTCGAATGCTTCACAGTCGAGGTTTCCTGAGGGGGCCACCTTTTGGATGAGGTGCTTCACTGCTTTCACAGCGGACTCGGTGTGGCCATTTGACTGTAGGTAGTGGGATGTCGACATGTTGTGTCGTACTCCCCAGCGTTCGAGGAACTTAGCAAACTCCCGGCTGGCGAACTGTGGCCCTCCATCCGTGCGTAGACGTACAGGGACGCCTAACTCGTGGAAGAAGTGCCGGAAGTGGTGGATAGTCGCAGAAGAGGTGGTATCAGGTCCACATGACACCACTACAGGCCATCCAGAAAGGCGGTCGACGATAACTAGGAAAGCCTTCCCAGCTACGTTGAAGAAGTCGGCCGACACTGACTCAAAGGGCCTATTAGGGTTGTCATCGCATCGTAGGGGCTCTTGCTGCTTACTTGGTTGCAGTATCTGGCATGGCTCGCAAGCACAAACGACGTTTGCGATGTCCGAGTCGATGCCAGGCCAGTATACCACTTGTCGTGCCCGACGCTTGGTGGCCTCTGCGCCGCGGTGACTGTCATGCAGACGGGCTAAGACACGACGGCGGAGGGCAGCAGGGACAATGACACGGGCGCCGTGCAGGACAAGGTCGTCTTCGCTGTAGAGGTTGTCCCGTAGTTTCCAGTATGGGCGCACCGCGTTGGGTAGAGCGTAGCGGTCTCTTGGGAAACCTGCCCTGACGCACTGAAGGAGCTCAGAGTAGGCAGGGTCCTCGCTGGCTTCCCGACGAAACTCGTCCATTGCTACGTCGCTGGATTACCCAGAAGCACCATGGTTGACATCGGGGGTCAGAGACTCAATTGCATGTAGGGTGATGCACCTGACGGAGAAGATGGTTTCAGCATCCAACACATCATCTTCACGTGTCGGCTTGCCCACTGGAGAGCGAGAGAGGGCATCTGGGATGCACAGCTCCTTGCCCGGGCGCCAGTTCGTGGTGATTC